>VZTZ01045192.1:561278-591418 GCA_013400955.1 Drymodes brunneopygia | reverse complement strand
TGCTGCGTGCGCTCCCTGTACATCACACACACACACACACACACACACACACACACACACACATCTGTATGGACTGCTGGCAGTGCCTGTACATCACACACACGCATCTGCATGGAATGATTCCCCACACAAGTGTGATTCCTCCCCACCAGCCACTGCCACTCGCCCCAAGGATCTGCCTGCAGGAGTCTGGAGATCAAAACCCACCCCCTGCCTGGAGTCCCACATCAGACACAAAAGGCATTCACACTCCAGAACAGGTTTCTACGAGCCTTTTATTAATACTGTACATTCCTTTGGTGCCCAAAATTACTCAGTTTCTAGCTTACTGACTTACAGCTCATGGGGGCTCATTATTAATGGCCCAGTAAAACAATATACAGCCTGTTGTATCTTAATTCAGCAGTCGGTAATGACCAACTTAGAGAAATCATTTTAGACCTATGGGTTTTCTAAGGCCTTTTGAAGGTAATGGCAGTAAAATATGCATATATTAATGTTACTTGCAGAAGGCAGAATATAGTGGCAGTATAAGCAATAATGCAGCACTGCATAATAAAAATTGAAAATTCTTTTCCCTAAGTGTAAATATAAAATACCTCTGGGGGACATATCTAAAGGAAGAGTGTTTCAATAACACATAGTTAAACTCAAAATTATATTTTTCAAAGCTATCCAAGTATAGTCTAATAAATAAACCATAAAATAAAACAACATTTTACAAGCAAGACTCATACTGTATTTCAAGCTTTTTGCCACTCTTAAAATCATTATTTAATACAGACAGTTTTAGTCACAAAATTTCAAGAGTTTATTCAATATCTTTTATGTGCTTTACAAGGTTATTAGAGAATTTATTTTCTCTTTCCCTTACAGATTGGAAGGTGGGCAGTGATATATGAGCTTTCACATTTTATTTATTCACCAAACTGTTCCAGATGTGATCCCATCATTTATCCACTGACACATCAAACCTGCTGCGTGACCTTTACAGTGACCTCTTTACAACATTTGCTTTCATGCTCTAAAAGTTATAGCAGCTTAACAGTGCTTGCTTCAGTGGGAAGACAAGAGAACTGATATTTGGGAAGGTGGGGGGGAGCTATAATTTAAAAATAATAAAAATTTAATTACTCTCCTACAATATGAAAACTAAGTCCAGGTGGTGAACTAGCCAGCGGAGTTATATTTCCAGAAATGTTTCAATCATATTTCACTCCAAACAGTATTTCACTCCATGGATTTGGAATGTACTGGATTTGCACAGGCTAAATTTAGCAGGCACTGTCTTTCTCCCCTTCTTGCGATTTGTCACAGCAATAGCCATTCTTGGGGTGATACACCTTTCCTTATTACATATCAGCAAATAGAATGAGAGTCCATCTGAAGTTTTCCTTCTTAAAGGGAAAAATTGCTTATAGTGCATCCAAAATTTCCATTAACTAGAAAATACCCATATCACTGTGACCTTAGCATTATGCAAAAAAACTCAATTTTGGCATCATATCTTAGGGAGTCAGTGAGTACACAAAATTATTCCAGGTACAGATCATTCATTCCAGGCAGCTCCCAAAGCCCAGGCTTGGCCAGCTGGGACTTTCCAAGTGTGGTGAACTTTTCCTTAGTACTTCTTTTGTTTTATGTACTTCCACACTTGGGCTGATACCAGCAATAGACAGGCCTCCGTTGTGGCTCACACACTATTTATGGCCCAAGAGGTAGCAGAGAATATCAAGAAGCAAATGCACACACACATACATACACACAGAGGCACACACAGTCTGAATCCAGGAGAGCTGTAGCCAAGGGATGAAGCTTTGATAGCATGAGAAAGATGCTGCAAGCCTTCCACTCAACAACTCCCTACATTACAGTTTCACTTAAAAGAATTCCCACTGACTTCAGCAGAAGTATTCAAGTAATGTGCAAGTAAGAAACAAGTAAAACCTGGAAAAGGCTGTGTTGAGAATTTCTGGATAGTCTCTTGGTTTCCCTGTCATCAGCTGTTTGCTCTACCCATACCCACTTCAGGGTCATTTCACAACAACATCTGGATTTTTGAATTCCTATCAAAGCAAAACCTGAATTGTGAAGAGCTGAAGAACCCCACAACCTTTTTACTGGTCCTTGTCTGCCTTGCCTCTCTCCTGATCACAGCAATGATCACAAAGGTCATGTACCACTGCAGTGCAGACATCTGGCCAGTTGAGGTACCAAGTGACCTGAGCCCACACTGCAGAATCTGGGTATCAGAACAATCAGAATCAGAGGAGCAGAACAATCACAGAAAACCATCCCAGAGCTATACACAGACATCTGTGGTTAATCCAAATGCAGGCTTCTATATCAGTGACTTTTAGCACAGACCTAAAAACTGAGCGGAAGCTGGGCCTGTAAGATTTATGCTTGAAATAAAGATTCAATCCTGCAACATTTCCCCCATCTTTGCAACACAATGTTCTGAAACTGGGTTTTATTTTTTTTATTTGGTTGTTGGGGGAGGGGTGTGTGTGNGGTGTGTTTGCGTGTGTGCGTGTTTGTTTTTGTAGAAATAACAGGGTTTCTAAGTACACTCTTAAACAGTCCTGGTTCTGTAACATTAGTTCATCAACGATGGAAAAATTACATCAAAGAAAATACACCTGTTTCTTTAGGTGTAAATCAAAACACAAAGCAAAGATGGTAGAAAAACAATGCATTAGCCTCATGTGCTGTGAAAACAGGTGAACAGTACAAACAGTAGATCTGAAGATGCCAGCAGGAGAATATTCCAAAGCTCTCTGGAAGTACTGCTTCCAGGTTAAGTGATCACAGGAAGATTACAGTAACACACTACCACTGAGTGATTAATTCTCAGAAAAGAAAGGAAGGTGCAGTCCTGTTTTGATCACTTCTCTGGTTCACAGACTTACATTTCAGCTGGAGTCCTACTTTAAATAAACAGAGCTGAGATTTGAAACTTTTAAAATAACACTCAGAAATAAAATTCAAGTGAGCTCCCCTGCTCGCTTTCTATCGCTTATCCCTGCTGGCAAAGGAAATGCAACTGTTGGCTTTTGAAAGCCACAAATTTGCAAGGGTCTGGGGCATGAGCTGGCAGGAGGCTCAGACTCCTTGATGTTTGTAATTGAAAAGGACATGAAGTAATGAAGTAATTTCCTTGTCCCTATTCTCCATGTTTATCAGAGGCCTGTCCGCAGTGGAGGAAGGGTGACAGGGTAATCTGAGCCTCCACAGAAAACCTGCTTTTTCTCTAAAGTTATTTAGATTTCCATGAGCGCTGGCAGAATTTTGGAAGGAATCCAGGCGAATGAAAGAATTTGGCTGCTCTGAAAATATCATACAGGAACTTTAAAAATTGAACTGATTTATGCCCTGTAATGTTTTCAATACTGTATAAATTAAGTTTGAGTTCCTAGCCTGGATTTTAAGAAGAAATTTTATATGTTATGAGCCATGAAAGAACTAGAGGAAAAAATATCTTATTGTATGATAATTCCACCTCTCCCATAAGAAGTGCTAGACTTTGCATATATAATGTGTTCAAAGGAATAATATGGAAAATGCATTACTTTGTAGCATCAAAGGATGTTCCAGAATACCTTGAGGTCCTGACAGCTATTTGGACTTTGCTAATATCACACAGCACTGTGAAATATATTAGCAATAGAAAGTTTGTATATTCTGTTCACCACTGCCTGACTGTAGAGCTGGGCTTGGGAAGTGTGTAGGCTTCTCAAGTGCAGCATCTAGAAAGTGTAACCTAATTGAGGGAGAAAATTATCTCCTGCAGAGGCCTGCTCAGAGCCACCTTTAGTCTTTCATGTGCAGATGGCAGTGCCTGGGCACTGTCCCCTGCAGACATCCTGTGTCAAACACTCCAAGCAGAGATGTCCAGGCACAGTCCTGGGAAGTCCTGGAGCATCAATAAACAGCCCTGTGCTTTCTGAGGCTTTATGATAAAATGTGAGGTTTTCAAAGGAACCACAATTTGCACATCTAACAAATATAAATATGTTTATCCATGGTGCCTTGTCCTCTCACTGAGGGAGATATAGCTGTAAATAACTAAATATATTTTCCTCTTTTAATCAGCCATGGACACAACCTCAGCTGGGGATCTGAAGGCTGAGTCACAGTTGGTCCCTGATTTGATTATTAACAGTCTCCTCTGAGGTTTGAACCTTGTTTCTGGTTCAGAGGTCAGTACACACGAAAGGCCATTACCAGTGAGCCATCCTCCTCTGTGCTAACAAACACCCACTCCAACCCATGGCACAGCTGAACACCCAAGAGCTGCAGAATAGGCACCTTGGGGCTCAAGCTGGTCCCCAGCTTTGAGCCCTGAGGAAGAGCATCAGGAGACTAAGATGAGGAAGCTGCCTTCAGAAATGTGAAAACAGAAGCTTAGGAGGAGATTGCTTTCATCTGGAGCCTGAAAGAAAAATTGTGAGGTTAGCAGAAACCAAGGGAGACACCAGAGAGGTGAAATTATAAAATTAAAGCTGTGCTGGCTGTCAAACTCCCCTCCAAAAAAATAGAAGAGTGAAGCAGGTGAGGAGCCATTCACCAGGCAACCAGGAAAGAAAAGAAGTTATTCATCAGGCACCTCTTTCAGAAGCAGACATGTACCTTCAGCATGCAGACACGTGTGGGGTTGTCACTGACATTCCCCACGGAGTGGAAGGGAGCAGAATCTATTGTCCATAACTGATGTTGCATATCACCATTCTTCTGTCCCCACAGTCGAGTCATCTTTGAACAAAAGAGCTCTAAATTTTCTGGTTGCAATCTTCAGTCCATGATTGCTCGTAACCGCTGTCATCACCTGGCACATTTTTGTATGCAAAGCATCCAACTCCATGCCTTTCCACATGCAAATGAGACAACTATTATACCAAAGATTTGGTACAAATGATTGTGCATGGGCAGATTAAATTTTTTTTTAAATAATAAAATTTAATTTTAAAAAAAGAAACATACAAAGCCAAGAGTCCTCTTCCAGGACAGATGTTTCTCTCTCTTTTTCTATACTGTGTGCCACTCACAGTGTTTAAAATATATATTGTCACACAGTTCTTTGAATTAAGGCAACAACCCTTCTCATCCTGCCTTTTGTGACATTAACAACCCCTTTTTGCCTGTTGGGACAGGCAACAATCCCACCCTTTCAGTAAGCCATCACACTAAGCATAGACCTTTCTCTTTTTTCAAAGTGCAGAATTGCTCTCTCCACCACATGTCCATAATCCAGGCATGCCTAAAACATGAACCACAACTCACCCGGGACAAAACCCCCACCCTTCATACCTGTGAAAATGGAACAGTGATAAAATCCAAAGCTGTTCTTAGTTCTGTGGAGAAACCTAGAAATTTAACTTATTGGGAATGGGTGTTTACACAGACACTCCCAGCAGAGTGGAGAGAGGCACAGATTTACAGTGTAATTAAAATTGTATTTTTCCATTTTATTTTCCACTATATGGCTTTTTTCTTCCTCTGCTGTAGTATTCTGTGAGCCTTAAAGAAGTGCCTCTGTATCTTAGCACACAGAGGTCTTGGAATATTACTTGAAAACAGTACACCAAGAGGAAATTGTGCAATCAATTCCATGAGAATGCCTCCCTCAGCAATAAACACTGCCTGTGCCAAATAAATGGGTGATGTGCGTCATAAATTTCCTTTTCCTGTCAGAGCAGCCACAAGAAATGGATGAAGTTATGCACATTTGTATAAAAATAAAAATGTGTTATTTGCTCTAGCGCGCACTGCGGGCAGGACACCGGGAGCTGCACCGTGCCTGCCCAGGCTCCCAGGGCCACACAGCCCAAGGCACAGCTCCTCACTCACAAAGGAAAGCACAGGCAGTGCTTCTCAGCCTCACTGTGCCACTTCCAGCCCAACTTTTCACAAACAATGAAGGAATGCCTGATTTTTTCTGCATTCAACTTAAGCCCCTGTCAGAGACCACTCGCTAAAGAAGATGTGTTCACCACTTGCTGCAAACCAGACCTGGGCACACAGTCTTGGCTGAACAGCCTGAGCTGGCCAGTTCAAAACCACTGGCTGCTGGACTCTAAAGTCATGATCTTTTCTTCCTTTTTTTCTAGGTAGTATTTTTCCCACTACAGAGTGAGGAACTTGCCTTGCATTTACATCCCAGCAACCTCACCCACCACCCTTGGGCAAATTCAGCTCCTCATCTGGCACAGATAAGCACAGGACACCAATTTAATGCAACTCAGAAACCTCACTCCAAGTGGGGATTCAGCAGCAACATCATTTTGGATTACTTTATTCAATTTATATTACTATTCTTTATTGTACCCCATTCCTGTGTTATTGCCAAGTGTCACACACTGCAGTGAGAGCCTCTGACCCTGAGCCCCTCAGGGGCTGGGCAGTGACACCGTCCACATCCCCTCACTCAGGCTGCTCCTGCCCAGGACACACACTGACACACATCTGCCTCTCCATCACCTCTGCTCACATTCCTCCTCATCTCTTCTTTACCAGCCACTTCTATAAGATTCCTGGCTCAACTGGAGGAAAGAGAGAGCTGTCAACACTGATATATTAGAAATACAATTCAAGCAGCTGCTATTTGTGTTTTATTTTTAGACAACTTTATTTTTTCCCCTCAAATTCTATAATATTATTCTTTCTCGTGGGTCAAACAACATCTGTTGTATAAAAAGTAAACTCATTTGGATTATCAAGTTTGGATCTTTCCATTTATATTTTACTCTAGTTGCCTCACTAGGAATTGTCCTCCACTGCCCTCTGATATTTCATGAACAAATGGGTCCATAGGAAGATCTTGGCATGACTTTAGCATCCATAACCATTCCACAGGCCTTAACCTGATAAACTACAACTGCTCCACAGCAGGATTTACATGTTCACACTGCCCTGAGAAGCAGGGAGCAGAGCAGCAAGGGGTGCAGCCCCCTCCTCCCAGCCTTGCTGCCTGCTCCACAGGTGCAAAGGGCTGCATCAACAACCTCCTGTACTGCTGCTGCTGAGGGCTTGCTCTGGTCACAGAACAGTCACCAGTGACTGCCTTCAACAGTCTGTGCAGGCATTACTATAATCTGTCAAAAAACATATAGAGAAAAATGTCAGCAACAGTAACCTGGCTCAAGTCTCTAAGGTTTGAGGTCACCTACACCAGCTGGACATCCTGCCCTGGGCTGGCTGCAGAAACAAGCAAGGGCATTCTGTGCCATTAGGGCTCACAAACAGTGAACCAACCCAACCCTGAAAGTGAAAATCAAGTTCCTACATCCAAGCTGATTTACTCCAGAAAGAGTAAAGCTATTCAAACTCATGGAGGGCTTTGCAGCTCTGGCCCTGGCCCCTGTGCCTGAGGACCACTGGCAGCACTCAATGCCTTTGTTTCACTCTTTTGCTTCTCAAAGAATAGAGCTAGAGAAAAAAAATAGAAAGGAAAAATCCCAACTCTTTGGAGACACAAGATTAAATCAATGCTATTGATTTGATCCCAGCTGGCATTTCATACACTGAAATGCCAAACTCTCCCCTCCAAGTCAAGAGTTCGGGCAAGCAGGACAGAGAAAGATGGCAGTGGTTGGCCAGATGTGATCCTCATCAGCAAAGTTGTCATTCTTAAGTTTGGTTACTGCTGAGAAGAGTTTGTTCAGCCATCAGAGGACAGATCCACACAGGAGCCAATGAAGAAAGGACTCTCTTGTCTGGAAGGGCAGGGAGGGACCTCATGAGGCCAAAGAAAACTCTGACGAGGCCACATCATTTTTCCTGTGGCTCATACCTGACCTTCAGTGTTTACTTTCCTCTGCTGTTGCTACCTCTGTTTTCTAGCAATAGTGAGGATCAGAGCTGTAATAGTTTCCATCACATCTTTCATTAAAAAAACCTTGACTTTTCCATAAGGCTTTGCTCTAAAAAAAATGACAACTTACAAACATGAAAATCTTCGCTGGTACTTCCTAAGGTTAAGTGGAAAAAAAGGCCATCTCCATATGTTTGCATTTGTTCTTTTAGGTAAGTAAGTATGTTCCCTCTAATTCTACTAAATTGCTAGGACAGGATGGATTTCCACAGCAGACTTTCTACCCCTGAAGACAGTACAAAGAGCCCACAATGTGAACAACCATGTGTGGAACTGATTTTCAGTCTGGTCTGAACCTTCAGTACATTTCTGAACAGCAGCAAAACCTTTACTGCTGACCATGCCAGCAGTAATTTTGCCCTCACAGAGCTGGCCACAGGAACAACCCCCCAGCTTTCTCCTAAGGATGCAATCCCAGAGGAGCACAAGAACACTTCTACATGCCCTCCTCCTCCCAGACACAGCTCAGGTAGGTATATCAAGCAGTCTAACTTCACTTCCAGAGGCAACTTTCCTGCTCCTCACAGGATTCCCTTCGGGAGCCCAAGCTCAGGTGTGTTCCCTGGGTGAGGGTGCAGCCTGCCTGCCACCCCACTGCAGCACAGGAGGCTTGGGTGGGAGGATGGAGACAGCTGAACCATCTCTCATGCTCAAGGGTTGTTGCCAAACCCACTGAGGAGTTTACACCCAGGCAGGTAAAGTCGTGCAGTCCTTCAGTCAACACACAAAGACCAAATATTTACAGAAATTAAATCTTCCCAACATCATCTCTTTCAAGCAGATTTTCTTGTTTAACCTTGACAAGGAACAGGCACTTTTGTGGCAGCAGTAAAAATCAGCATCCTGTGCTGAGCACTTGCCCCTTTTCTCTGCTCTTGGCTTCAGCCCATGGCAAGGCAAGAACTTCCAGACTCTGTTGTGTCCAAAGCCTCCCTCTGCCAAGACACCCAAGAAATCAAGGGGGATGTTTTGGAGGGAGATTGTGAGTTGCAGCTATAACCTAGAATTACAGTGCTCCTTGTCCAGAAAAAACTGCTGGGAGTTGCAAAAGAGCAGGATTTTGTACAATGGTTTGAATAGCTGATGGTTCCAGTCCAGTCAAAAAGCCTCACAAGAAGGGCCTGACTTTGTAGCCTGAAGTATTTCTGCTCCCAAGCGGCATGAGGGTATGGAGAATCGTGACACAGTTTTTATGGTTAACTGAATACTTCTGTTCAGTCTCTGAAGGGCTTGGGGTTTGTTTGAATTGTGAATGATGGCTCCTGTCCCAGCTCTGTGTGTGACATACTCCTCCAGTGACAGAGTTCACACACTGAGCCTCAGTCAAGAATCCACACATACCCTGAAAGTTGCTGGCACCCACAGCGTATAATTAAGATCATATGAGACTCAGCATTTCTTTCCCTTGCCCAGCTACAACCAAGAAAAGGGCCAAACAAATCTCTTTGCCCTTAAGAATTTGAATGTAAATCCTATAATTTGACTTTTCTTTACATGCCTTTATTTCTAGTTGTAATTTCTATTTAAATGTTTCTTTACATTCTCCACAACCGCCATTGTCATGGTACATTGTAGGATGTTCATATCCTGCAAGTTAGCAACACAGTATTTTCAAAAGCAGCTAAAATAGTTAAAAGAACAAGTTTCCAGTCAAAATCTTTCTGGGATGAATGGTTCTACGAGCAGGGAAGTTACATGAGCAGCACAATGTGGACCCTCACCTCAGTGGTGCCAAGAGATTATTCTGGCAAGTTACTCTACAGACCTGAATGTAAAGGGATAAAAAGTTGGTTGGGCAAGTTGGAAGAGCAAGGATAATTCCATGGATTTTACAGCAATAGCCAATCCTACTTCAGGGTATTTAAAAAGCAATAATAATAGATTTTCCTTTTCTTATTAGAGGCCTATTTTATCATTTTGTGCATCAGTCTGTTGACTGATGTATCAGTCAATGAAGAGGAAAAAAGCACTACTTTTGAGAAATACTAATTGCTGTCATTTACGGTTTTGTCAGGATTGTGACTTATAACTTCCAGCTTAATGTACAAACAAGCCTAAAATGCTTAGCCTTCCTTCAGTGGTCAGGGCTGGTTAAGAGCGGGGCAGAAGAAATGAGTATTTTGACAGTTTGACAAGTGCATTTCTTACCTGGCACAGCTGTGCTGTATGGACTGGCCCTGGGCATTGATTGACGTGCTTACCATAATCCAAGGGAAAGCAAAATAAGATTGTACAGCTCAAATGAAATCAGTTGTCTTCTATAGCTGGGTAAATTCAGAGCAACTTGCTGAACTTGCTCTGAATATACCAGGGGGGAAAAAAGGAGGATTTTAGTACTGAATTTTTATGATTGGAAACAGCCATCACATTGTGAACTCCTTTGAGTGTGGAAGGAAAGCCACATCTGAGAGTTTCAATGGTCAGTTTGTGTAATATTCCATGCCCTGCCTTCAGTTTGATTTCTGAGCTTTTCCTCTTCAACAGCAACAACTTTGATTTCTTTTCATATAAATCTATGTGGAAAAAAGTACTGTTCATCCTGCTGCCCAGCCTGTAAGCAACAATCCCTACACTGGAGATGTGGCTTCTTCAGGACCCAGAAGCAAGTTGACTGAATAGTCTCTCTTCCCAGGCAGGGATGGAGGAGAAGCAATGTATTAGAGAACAATAAATCAACCCCCAGCTAGGGATAGGAGAGAAAGAAGGAAGAAAAGAGGAAAACTGAAAAGAAAAGAAGAAATGAATGGAAGAGAGCAAGAGAAAGGCAGAGAGAAATATAATATAGTATATAATATATAATATACACAACATATAATTGTATAAAATATATTATATAATTGTAGAAAAATATAATTGACTTCAAAACTCCCAGCCTCTGTTAGAGTTAAAGGGAAACCCTTTGTGCTCCTCAGATTTCCTCTTTAGATGATGAGTGCCTGGGGTGGGAAGAAGCCTGCAGAGGAAAACCCAGCACTCTCACCTTTGTGCAAGGTTCTGCAGGGCTGCTCTTTGTTGCCTTCTGCTACAGCACACTGGTACAGTGACCAGCACTGCTGACAGTATTCCAGGTGGGATCCAATGCCTTTGCCAGCAACAGACATATTACCTCTTTTGATTTTTATCCTGTCCCTCCATTAATGCAGCCTTGTCTCTTGCTTGCCCTTTTGCCACAGATGCCATCTAGGCAGACAGCTTCAAGGGTTTTTCCAACAGAAACTAACCCCCAACACATCAAATCCCTCTCTTCATCCCTCTGCTGAATGGTTGCTCTGTTAAGGCACATTCCCCAGACTGATTCCCCGCTTCCAGATTAATTACTCTACATTTCTCCACATTGAACTCCATTTTACCATTTGGTAGCAGAGTCATTGAAGAGATTTTGGCAGATTCTGGTGAATCTGCTTAGGCTGTGCCCAGTCATGGGGAGATCTTACAGCAAATTCTCTCTTCCCTTGGCCCAGTGCAGAGCCAGAGTAACTCCTCAGACATCAGCAGTGCACATGCACACAGTGTCCTGAGGAGCAGGCTCGCTCTTTTCAAGGCCCAGCAAAGGCACACTGCTCTGGAACACATGGCAGCACAGCGGGGCTGGCAGCCCCTTGCCACTGCCCCAGAGGAACCCGTGACTCCTGACCTTGCTGACAACTGTCCCCACCCAGCAGAGACCAAAGAACTGCAGGCTGGTCAGGCTGGGAAGTCAGAAGGGAATCTTGCTAGGATGCTTTGCTGCTGGTGATGCCAGACCTGGGCTGCCTTAGAGACATGAGCATGGTGGAGCACCTTTGTGCTGTCTGGATTACACATCACAGAGATCCTGAAACAGTCCCAAGAACAGCCTTCTGCCAGCTTGAAAAGTTTTCATCTGTGCTTATTGTCTCATACCTGCCCTCGAGCTGGTTTTGATCCAACAGCCTTTATTACCTCCTCTTCCTTTACCTTTTGCCTAAGCTATTAATCTCTGATGTGGAACTTTGTGAAATGCTCTTTGAAACTCTAAGCACACTGCTGAATTCCCCCTATCTAGCCTGGCAGTAATATCTTCAAAGAACTCCAGGAGGTTAGTTAAGTATGACCTCCTCTAGCTTCAAGCTCAGCTTCCCAGCAAGCCCTTCACTGCTTTGCTAGAGATGAGAGGAAGAGGATGGGGAGCTCTGGGACAAAGAGGCACATCACTGTTACAATGCCACCAGCAGCAGACACAGCACCACTCCTGCTGCCCAGCACATTTTTAAATTACCTTGGCGACACCAGGCTCTCTGACTGCACCTTCTGTTCTGCCAGGACCCAACGCAAATCACATCTCAAAGGCAAGCTGTCACCACCCACACAGGGGAGAACTTCCAGAGGGGCACCAGGGATTTCTGAAATTAAGCTGAGGACTCAGCTGCACGTTCTGCACCTTTGGGTACTGCCTCAAATCCCTTTGATTTCTGCCTATTGTCAGATTCTTATCTTTCATGCCCTCCAACCATGGTGCCATTTTACATGCATGTAATGCTACAGCAAATGTTTTCACCATGAAGTTGCCCAAACACTGGAACAAGCCTTCCTAGAGAGGTATCTCCATCCTTGAAGACACCTGAAAATCGGACAAAGTCCTGAGTAACACTGCCTAACTTCGAAACCAGCCCTGATTTAAACATAAAGGTGGACCACAGGATATATCAGAATAAGGATTATTGGGGATTTTTATCTTCCCTTTGGACCCAGGTGCCATGTTCCAGCTCTTAACTAGTAAGCCCAGGCACTCAAGCCAAATTGTAACCCAACCACTGCCCTGCCAGAACTCTTGCAGGAGTTAGATACAGCTTAGTGAATTCTCTCCCTTCTGCATCAGCCCAAGCAGTATTTAAAGTTTATCTCTACAATGAAGTGAGTCCACGGTTTAATTTCACCTCCACTTGAAATGTGCAGAATTTCCCCTTGCACTGTGCTTCCTGCTCCCTCAGAGCACCTTGCTGTGTTTCCATTCACACATCATCTCTTGCTGGTTTCTCATTTACATCATAATACTGGAGTTGCTGTTTACACTGAGATGCACAAAGGTATGTTTTACATCTTACTGTGGTGTGATCATTAACATCACACTGCTGGCCCCAGGGAGTTTCATGACTGGATTCAGATCCATCTGTCCTGTGTTCCCAACAGGGGTTCCCGCTGCAGGCCTGAATATTTTGGCAGGAGACAATTCAAAATGAGCAAAACACTACATGTCAGGCAGAATGTGCTACCTTAAATGATGATCTATTATATGAATGTTCTTGTTGTTTTGTATCTTATCCTTTAAAGAGCAGCCTCTTCAGAAAGCATGGTGCAGTCTATGCTCCATCACAATAAAAGGGCTAGGTACACCTGCAGTGAGGTAAACTCCCTTAACATTCTCAACCTATAGATAAAATCCCCTCAAAAGAATAAAAAAATTCATGAGATACCATTCCTTATTTACAACTGATACAAGGGTACAAGATTTTGGTGTATTCCCTTTATAGGTGTGCATCTCAAATGTGTATATATAAAGTTCCTACCATGTGTATCTGCATAGCTTCCCTGGAAACTAAAATACAGACAGACATGGCAATGCTGCAGATTTCACCCACAGAGCCACAGACTGACACAGCTCTGAGCATTCACCATGGGGGGAACCAGGTGTTTCAGAGTGCCAGCAGCCACACTGTCCACAGGCTGTGGGATCCAGGCTGAGGAAGGAGACATCTGCTTTGGAAGTAAACATCCACCTGGCAGCCTAGATGAAAGCATGAGCTACTGAGAAAATATGGGTGGTGAACATGTCTTTTCCTTTTAGAAGGCCCTGTAGAGGTTCTGTCACTTTGAGGGTTGGCTTCAGTAGAACACTGCTCTTTTTTTAATTTCTCTTCTGTTGTATTTACACCTAGGGCTTACTGCAGCTGCCCTTGAACTCCCTCCCACCATGTCTATCTACTATTTGCTCAAGTACATTAGAAAAGATACCTTGAGATTAGATTTTAAGGAACATGTGTGGATGGACAAAATCTGGCAACTTTTTATCTTCAAGTATGAGAACAGAATTTAGTTCATTTTCTGCCCTCTTCTCCTCTATATCCTTGGAGGGAAGCAACACTTTCATCTGCATTGGTGGGTAATGTCTCCTCAGCATTGAGGACAAAAAGTCATTCCTGACACTTGGCACAGAGTAGGCTCAAAACTACAGCCTGAAAGTGACTGGGTTCTCTGAAGAAAATATGAAAAAAAATTACTAACTGAATAATAAATTTGACAGAACTTATCCTAAATAAGAGCAATCTCTGTAGGCTTCTCAGAAGTTGCAAGGCACACACTTGCAAACAGAAGTGCCCTCATGAGAGATCCACAACACAAACTGGGCCCCTAGGCTGGCTTTGGGCTGCATCCTTTCATCTGTAATACACAGTTCAGGCTGACCTTTAACTAGGAAAAATAAAAAAGGGAGGTGACTATTACTGAGTCAGAAAGAGGGAAAAATATATGGTGTGATTTACAATGGGGACGAATGGAGAATATTTAGAAAATCCTAGGAGGCAGAGTATTTTGAAAAGGCTTCTGGTTGGGGCAGACACACTGGCAGCACTGGGTTAGCAGTAGTTGCTTTGGTGCAGGTTTGCCAGTGGGTTTCCTTAGGTTTTCTCAGGATAGATCCCTGAAGTCTGAGATTTCAAAATCCACAGACACTTTATAAAATCTCGGCTCCTAATATATTCCCACAATGCTCCAACAACTGTGTAGCATTGAATTTCCATAGCACAAGTGCTGCTACAAGAGTCAAGACAGGTATTGCTGGGTCCAGATCTGGCAGATTCAGCCCCAGGATATGGCAGAGAAATTCCATCTCACCCTCTCTCCCCCACTGCAAGTAACAAGCCCAAAATAAAGAAGAATCCTCAGCATTTTTCCAATGCTCATAGACAAAAAATAATTTTAAAAATCGCAGGATCAATCTTTTTCCCTCAGTGCAGGACTACAAAGTCAATATAACCACGTTGCATGGACACCCGAAACGACTTTAAACAAGCTGTGGTACAGCCAGCAGCAGCACAGCAATGACAGAAGCACATTGTCCACCAGAGGCTGGATAATAATCACCACCAATCCATCCACTTTCTTGGGAGAGCTTTGCAACCAGTGGTGGCCACTGTCTGTCCTTCACTTCTCTGCTCACCCTGCACAGGGTACATGGCCTGAAGTGGGTTAAGCCACGCTTTTGTCTACTCATGGCTACAGGAGGAGCAGAAGAACCCTCTCAGCAGATTTATCTCCACATGTACCACCTACTTGGCCAGCTCAGACAAGGCTTCAGGGTCCCTGACCTCACCAACCAGCCCAAAGCTGTCTTTACTTAGGCCAGCAGGGCAGAGCCCTGAGACTGTGCCTGCTGCAATGTAACTTCACGCCACTCACAAGAGTCGTGTGGAGGAAGATGGAGAAAAAAAAATCGCTGAGAATTAATCAAGCCATCATCAGTGGCTCCAGGTGCAATAGCTGTACCAGAAAAACAAATAAATCAACCCATGGTTAAAAATAGCCTTTTTGATTACTGTCTTCAGTCTTCGTCTAAAGACAGAGTAACAACATAACGTTCTCTCAGGAACTAACCCCTGGCCAATATTTTACGGCTCCTTCCCTTAGAGCAAGTCAATATGTGCAGAAGATAGAGAGGTAGATTGATGAGAAGTAAAAGACACCGGTAGTGTACTGTACACACTTGCTCCTGCTGAGCCCAGGACGCTGCCCGCGGGGGCACAGGAGAAAGGTCCAGCCGTGCACAAGCCTTCGCGGCCAAAAAGCCACGTCAAGAGAGCCGAGCCATCAGCCAGTCAGCCAAAGGCTGTGAATGCTCCCTTTGGGCCACTGACCTCTCCGGAAATGTCTGTACCGATATCCGTGTCTCACACGGGGGCTGCAGCACCTCTGGGCACTTGCCTGCATCTGCAAGGTCACACCTTCCCCAGCCCACCGTGTCCCTCCCTCCGGGGCAGCCGCCGGTCCCAGGGGCCTCTGCTGCCGCTCGGGTCCTAACGCTCTTCATAGAACGGGAGATACATCAAAGATACAAAGCAAGACTGCAAGTAACGCACTGTTTATTTTAACTCCCCTATATTAATTGTTAAATGTCACCCTCAATAGAAAACCCACTGTCACCAGCGCTGGCGTTTGCAGCAGGTTCTCACTGAGGGTTCTATGGCCAAAGCTGAGAATCTGGGTTCGAGGCTNGCGCTGCAGCCGCGGCCGGCGCCGCCAGGAGCGGAGGCCCAGCCCGCAGGCCCAGCCCGCAGTCCCCGCACCCGCCCGGCTCCCATCGCCTGCGCCAGCGGCCCGTGCTTCCCGGAACCCGCCCACACCCGGCCCCAGTCACAGCTTGAAGAGATAAGTGCGACCAGCGAGTTACAGGGCCCCTGTCTGAAACCCCAGGTGGCCTCAGCTAGTCTTAACTGAGGCATCTTTCCCTGTCAGTGTCCTCTGGAGAAAGGGCAAACAGGAGTAATCAGTGCCTGTGTCCGTCTGGATAGTCCGTGTTTTACAGTTCCTGTTGTATTTCCTTTCTTGATCATCTCAGTTAATAGTAATAGAGTCATAGAATGTCCTGAGCTGGAAGAGACTGACAGGGATAATCAAGTCTGAGTCCTGGCTCTGCATACCACAGCCCCAAGAATGCCACTGTGTGCATTGTCCAAACACTTGAACTCTTTCAGGCTGGTGCTGCGATCACTTTCCTGAGGAGCCTGTTCCAGTGCCCAGCCACACTGTGGGTGAAGAATCTTTTCCTAATATCCAACCTCAACCTTCCCTGACACAGCTCCATGCCATTCCCTCGGGTCCTGTCACAGGCCATCAGAGAGATCGGTGTCTGCCCCTCCACATCTCCTTAGGCCACCATGATGAAGTTTCCCCTCTGTCTCTGCAACTGGCCCAGACTTTTCAGTCTCTCCTCGCACTAAAGTTTTTTCCTGAGCTTCTATTTAAAGAGAGACAATCACTCTGATTATGCTCCTTGCTTGCAGTTTTTGTTTGGTTGCTCCAGCACTCATCTGCAGCTCAGTGTTTACATGGGATACGCAACCTGTAAGTCCAAGATTTGATTATACAGAAAGATGCTCCAGGAACGTTACACATAAATACATGGACTCAGAGTAGTCTGATTCATCCAGATTAATTTTTTCAGACTTCTGACCTCACATCGTTTGCCCAAGAATGTTTTCATTTGTCCAAGAAGCATCGACACTGACAGCAAGAAGACCTAATCCCATAACTATGGGCCCCCCTGCTGGCATCTGGCTCGAGGAGTCTCTGACAACTATGAAGAATGAGAGTTGGAGCATTTCTGAGCCTGCAGGGAGAAGGTACATGGACCCTACTGGAAAATCCTGAAAACTGGGTAGTTCTTCCAAAATCATACTCCAAAACAGGTCTTCTGACTCACTGCACAGTGAATCACTGACCTGGCTCCACAGGAGGAGCCACAATCCCAGACCTCCTTCATTGGCTCAACACACCACAGCCACCCAACATCAGCAGCCACATCCAGCCAGAGACGCTGCCCAAAAGTCTCAGAATCTGTGCAATGCACTCTCCTCCCTTAGACCAGGTGAGTTATGGCTACAGATGATGTTGTGCTTCCTCCCATCCTCCATCCATTGAGGACAGAGTAGTCTCCTGGCAAAAGTGCCACATTCAGTGTGAGTATAATGGGAAAAATGTAAGTTACATTTAGATATTTCTACTACATAACAATCAATAGTGATTGTGTATCTCAACATCTTGTAAGCAAACAGCAATAAACATGCAGTTTGACCTCAGCATGTCAAGAAAGTCCTGTCTCTGCATTACTTCTTGCTTTTTAATCTATGCAGGTTGATATAACCCACCTCTGCTGTAAAAATCCACCAGGGCACATCCATCTAAGTTGTTTGTGGGACTGGCATCTCCACACACTTCTACTGTTGAAATGAAGACAGGAAAGAAAGGCATTTGGAAACATGTCTCAAATCTTAAACATCATTTGACAACCAGTGGGAAAAGGTAACAGAGTGACATTTCCAAAAACTTACACATGATGCAGGTGTATATGAGTCAAACCAGAAAAGAGACATGGCTCAGATCTTTTGTGTTCTCATAGAGGAATTTGATGCCATTTAATGGGCCACACTCCACCCACAAACCCATTTTCACAAGCCTTTGGCAGCTTTTGTATTTTGTATATTTTAAATTAAGACTTAGGCCATCGTGAAGCACCCGAGTGGTGCACAGACTGAGGCCCCATCCATCACCTCTTCATTTCTGGAGGCAAATGGCTCAGAGGTGACCTGCACAGAACAGCCCCACTGGACTTTGCCAAGTCAGATGCATGTCTTGCAGCAGCCTTCCCTCGCCTGGCTCTTCTGCTACACCTGCAACAACACGCTGCTTCTAGTGGCACTCATCTTCCTCACATTCAGGTGATTTTGCTTCATCAGGAGGGGATGAAGCCTCAATTGGCAGTTGATTTCTTCTAGCAAAGGCCTGCCCACTCTCCATGGTGTCCATCTGCAGGTGGCACAGTGGCCTCCAAACGCTGGAGTGTCACTGCCCAAGAGTGTGGGCCTCCTTGAAAAGTTTGGGCCAACAGTGATAAATGTAACCACAGCCTTGCAAAAGGCTGGTTAAAACCCAGTATCTGCTCAGTATAGCTGGTGTTTTGCTGGGAAAGTCTTCGACTCCAGAGTTTTCATGTAGTCAGTGGTGCAGCTATGCACCACCTGGAATTTGTGAAAGTGTTAAGGAAGTTGTTAGAAAAAAAAAATACATCTCTTCTCTGTGGCTGCATTCTCCAATGGTAAAAACCAGAAAGGCTTCATTCTGTCTTACAAGGCTGCTGAGAAGAGAAATTCACTGAAATCTGTGATGCCATGGTAATGATTTTTGGCTACTTCCTTCATCTAAGGGCTTCTTACTGTAAAAAAATTAAAGAGGAAAAGAAAATACAAATATTTATAAGCGTGTTCCATTAAAAATTCAGAATATTACTATTATTTTTAGCTATGTTAAAAACAGCATGTATTTCAGAGAGGGATCACTTATCCATCTTTATTAATAATTCCCTATTGTGAACAAGAAGAGTATCATTTTCCTTACACCTTTAGGGAACAAACAATTTTCCCATTTTCTACGACACTAATACACTTTTAATGGCTGTAAATTGTGCATACATAAGAAGTGAAAGATTCCTATCATTTCAATCTACATGAAAATTTCAGCTGCAGCATTTACCTTATTCTGACTCACTGATTTTAAAATTACACGAATGCCCCCACAGATCTTTTGAATTAAAATAAGATACAGCTTCTGGTTTGGAGTGTGAAGTTAGCCTCCTGAGGTAGGCAAAGTAATATTGTACAAATTCTGATTCTAGCATTTTTTCCACATGGAAATGAGCATTTCTAGAGAAAATTTGACTGGTACTCACCCACAGCCCACGGGTATCAAACAACCTGATCTGGAGCAGAACATTGATTCATCACCACATCAGGAAACAAATTTCCTTGGGCCACACCAGCAGCAAGCGTAGCTGAAAGAGGGTCAGTTGAATGAATCCACCAACCAGTAGAAAGGATAAAGCAGCAGCCATGATGAGATTCAAGGCTACACCAGTTTCTCTTAAGACCACTTACACTGCAAAATAAAATCCACACTTTTCATCAGAATTTTTATTGCAGTCAGAGGCCAGTTTAGTGTTAGCTTGTGACAGCAGATCTGCTGCTGCAGTCTACAGTCCACCATCAGCACATTTCTCTCTTCATTGGCTTTCTGTGACCTAATGGTGAGACACTGTTACTAATCAAATTATTAGTAGCTGGAATAAATGCACAGCAATGGCCCATCCTAAAATCTTTCTGTTAGGGAGACCTTGTTGAAGATGAGAATAGGCAGCTGTGTGAGCTGTGTGAGCAAACAGATGGATAAAGTATCACTACTGAGTCTCAAACTTCTGGTGTCCAAAGCTTCTCCTAACACCCTGTTTCAGCCTCCACATTGTGGAGTAACAGGCATCCAGTATGCAGAAAGCAGGCATGGGCTACTTGCACTCAGTGCTCGAGGAATGTGCCTCCATAGTGAACCTGTGTCCTTTTATTAAAGGTCATTCATCAGATGCAATGTCAAAACACAACTTGTCTTCTAAACTGGTGGTACAAAATGTCTCAGAGGTACCTGTGAAACCTCCCAGTATCTGGGGAGGAAGAGCACATTCCATTTTGGGGGTTGGGGAGAGAAGGAAGAGAGAGAGACAGAGCCAGATGTCACCACGGAGCAGATAAACTCAGAAGGTGCAGTTTCTGGAGGAGAACAACACATTCGTAATACAATTATGGCAGAATGGGAAAAAGACTGATAAACTAAATAGCTTTAACTCACTCCCCAAGTTCTAAGTGGTGATGTGTTCACTGGTTTAACTTTCCACCAAGATTACAGCTGTGTGACATTGGAGCCTATGAATTTAGATAGCTCATTGGTTGTAGGAGACTAAACACGTACCCATATCAAGTATGTTTTCAGATCCTTCAAACATGAGGAGAATTCAGGTAGAGTATCATGTGCTGCTGCTGCCTTGAGCCTCTGACACAACTCTGAATTTCTATTACAGCTTTTATACATAACTTTCAGACTTCATTAATTCTGGTGGAATTATGATTCGTCTTTCACTTTTTTTAAGGTTATGTGTGACAAAAAAATTATGCTTTCAATTTGTAAAACCAAATACCTACGTGGGACCTGTCGCCACCAACAGAAGCTCCAAACAATCACACTTATGGGGTTAATTGGCATTTTAAAATAAATCACTGCCTCCAGATTAATTTATTTTCCCCCCTCTCTTTACACAACATTACAGCGTTTCTCTATAATTATTCAATGCTAAGTTCATGGGTTTGAGGCAGACAACTGCAGACTTAGGAAATGGTGTTTGATTTGTTGCCATGGAAACATCTTGCTGTAGATGTACTCTAATCCCATGACAACTCTGTCTCTCAAGAACCATTTTTTCTGACATAATAAAAATCTGATCAAGGTCAGATTTAATAACAATCTCAGTTCCCAGACTTTATTTCGTAAAGCTTTAGCAGAGGTTTGGTTTTTTGGTTTTTTTCTGAAGGGATTTTCTGGAAACTTTGTTTATTTTCTTAGCTAGACTGGAATTTATGCCCTAAAATACATAAACCTGGTGTGCTGTCATGTTAATTTACAGTGCACCTTTTGTTCTGGTTTAATTGCAACATTAAAAGAAAGTTACTTATAATTGTTTATATTGTCTTGACAGATGTTAACATTTTATCTAACATTGTTCCCACTAATACATACATTTGGGATATCAATAATGCTTATCGTTTCCTAACAACTGCTGTTTACATAGTAGCAAATGCCAATGTAGCTTAACTTGTTTTTTTGATGTACACTTTTCATACTATAACGTTTTTCTGAACTATTTATCATGGGCACATTCAAACCTGGAGGACTGGAGACAAGCACCAGTGCTTTATGTGTTCCACCAAAAAATAAAACCAACATACGTGCAGGAGAGTCATATTAATACCAAAAAAAAGTGACTTGGCAGAGGGAAACTTGTCAAGAACTCAGGCACAAGTTTGGTAATTTTTCCCCCCTTGCCACAACTGCATTGTCCTTTGGCAGTTGGGTACCACTGACACCTTTGAGAGGAACAGCTCCTTGGGAAGAGAGACTTGGCTAAAGGAGCTCAGCCTCACACTCAAGGCTGGGCTTTCAAAAGACAGCACCTGGAAATGCTGAGAGACAAGGATGTCTCAGAAACACCTTTTCATCAACTCCAGTCCAGCCCCTAGGCCACTGAGTCCTGAGGATTATATGGTCCCAACAGGTGGGGGAGGAACCAAACTTGGATTGCCAGTGGGGGTTTCTCCATTCATGCTACTTGTCCAGTATGACTTTGTAGCCCCTAGAGAGGAAGATTTTACATGTTCATCTTACCCTAAAGTGCACATCAAAAAGAATCATGTAAATCACAGCCTAGAAAACACATCGTTTCCATAGATTGTAAAAGTAATCCAAACTAATTCAGAAGCAAAGGTCTCACATCTTCTGTCCCAGAAGCATTGTCTGCAAACCAGGTCTGAGACAGTGAAGAGAATTTTTAGAAAGAATACATCTTTCCTACAGCAAAAATTTATTTTCCCATGTCTGTGTAGCCTTACACCTATCAATGGTTCTATCAAAGAAAATATATAAGTGACTTCACTGTCAATGTGAATAGAGATCCTGGAATTCCTTAATACATTGTATCATAATATTTTGCATCACAACTACCCATATCTTTTTTATTTGCCCAAGCACTGCTTCACATGTATAGATGCCCTTTTTTTAATCTGTATCTTTTTAACCATCCAACACTGGACTATTTGATCTGCTCTGGAAATCAGAGTCACATCCCTGTGACAGGCATCCACCGGCCTGTGTTACAGTCCTGCTTTGGATCCACAGTGGATTATATGAGGTACTCTACAAGATACATCACAGAAGGTCCAACAAAAAAAGAATGGATAATGGTCTCTGCCAAGTGCAGTCTCTGGAAATCAAGTTCAACCAGTGACCAGTATCATGGCAAAGATAATTTCTGGGACCAATGTAGAAATGTAAGGAGTTTGTTCAAAAAAGTTTTATACTGTCATGCACTACCACCACAAAGATACATGAAACCACAGAAACCTTCATTTAGCATAAGGATTGTAACAAATTTTGTAAATTATTAACTTGCTCAAAACCAACAGCTTTTCCATATTGATTTTCAAGTGTGGCACCACAGGAAGGATATAAACCCTTCTTATAGCCCAGAAAAAACTGAGCTACATCTGTTCTTTGACATTACAGGTGATAAAGCATCACTTTGATGGCTCAGCTGAGATCAGAGCACATCCTAGGCACACACTAAGATACAGCATCTGCCCTGCAGAGCTTTCAAGTACTGCAAGACACAGTGAAAAAGGAATTATTCATATTTCTGTACTATAGGTCAGAAAGCTGAACTTTGGGCTTTAAGTACAAGATTGTCCTTCTTTTTGCATTATCAGTATAAACAAGGATTATTGTCAGTATTATTGTGACCAAATAAGAAAATCTGAGGCAGCTTCAGTGAGGATTATATTGTGGCATACAAACCATTTAAAGCATTCATGCCTGGCCCACAGGCATGGAGACAGAAAATATTGATGTTACTGCTGTCGAACCTGTGCTGATCACAAACCCTGTGCCCTTGCTGCTGATGTTGTAAACATGCAGACATTCACACACAGCAAAAGATGGTTTCTGCTCTGGAAAGCAAAGGGTCCTGTGAGGGCAGAGCTGCAAGATCCGTGTGTCAGTAAACACAGCAGCACTGGGCTGTCACTCTCAGCATTCAATCTGCAGGCGAAAATGCAATATAACAGAGAGGCCACCCAGCAGGACAAGGCAGGCAGGCACTCTGCAGCAAAGGGAACAGCAAATCCCACTCACCCAGGCTGCCCTGCCACCCTCTTCAATAGAGTCAACTAAAGGATTTGTGCTTTTCTCCACGCTTACCTTCAAACCAAAAAACCCCAGGTTTTTAGTGACTTATCCCAGTGAGTGGACCAAGATTGTACAAGAGCTGAGTGGTGTGCAAACACAAAACAAAAGGATACTACTGAAACTAAAGGGCTCGGAAGTTGCTTCTACATTAAAGATTATCAATGTCTATTTTTCTTCTCTGCAAACTCCAAGCAGGATCCCCAATCCACCCTTTAAAACATCAGACCTTAATCATGATCTACCAAGAACAAGTTACAGACAGAAGCATCAATTTCAAATATTGGCTGATTTTTCATTATTTCCTCTTGGAAATGTCAGTCCTCAGCTATTTTTACACAAGGTTTTTCTGTAGAAAAATAAAAATTATCTAAAGAAATCTGTGTGGGTTGTTCTTTGAGTTTGGGTTGGGTCTGGATTTTCTTTTGGGGGGGGAAGAGGGGGAGGTGCAGGGAAGGAAGGGATTTCAGAGCCCATATTTGGAGCACTCATAAAAGCAAAGTTGCCTTGACAACTGTAGCCATCTTTACATAGTAATTCTCTTTGAAGAGTAGAAGGCTGTTTTAATTCCTCATTTTTCCTCTCTGTCTACAAGGAGATCCCCTCCCACTCTCAGGTAAGATTCTCTTGTCATACACTAGTTTTACTTCAGTGTACACCCAGAGTACAGTCTGTTCTCATTGACTAAATCTGGAGTTTTAATAGATGTTATTTGACTTTTAAAAGCATTTAAAATTAAGATTTTCAGATTTAATTGACAGATATTCAATTTCAAAGTCTTACTCTCCTCTTCATAAATTGTTAATAGTATTTTATCCTAAACAGAGCTAACCTAACAGATGAAACTTTGTTGTCATTTCAGCTGCTTGGGGCTCTGGGCTGTATATAATTGCTCTCTTCATTTTACAGTTCTTCTGCTTCAGATTAAACTTTTGCAGGATGTTGCAATGCCAAAACACGTTCTGACAGGAAGCTAGCATCAAAGGTAAAGGGCTCACAGACATCTTCGGTGCTTTGAAACTGTAGGAAGAGAAGTAACTGCTTAATTTACAACAGTTATTGCAGGAAAACAGAGGAGGGGAAGAAACAAAACTCTGTGAGTGAGGAACTCAAAGACACTCAGTGCCAGCACATCAGTGCCACAGGAACAGGCACAGGCTGCCAGGAGGGGTGGTGGATGCCCCATCCATGGGAACATTGGTGGGTCAGGTTGGACAGGGACCTGAGCAACCTGATCTACATGAAGGTGATGGACTGGGTGACCTTTAAAGGCCCCTTCCAACCCAAACTGTTGTGTGATTCTCCCTGTGGTATTCTGAATATTCTTCAGATTGAAATAAACCCCTTAGGGAGGGAAATTCTTTTCTGTAACAAAATAAAGATAAGCCAAATAAAATAATTTATCATGATAAAAATTGCTTCATGCTGGAGGCTGGGAGGGGTATGTGTGTGTGTGGCTTCCAATAGAGAATTTGAATTTTTCAAGGAGAACAGACATTTTTCACCACACCTTTGATGCAATTTTCCACTCAGTAAAAAACACTTTTCACAGATTGTCTTTAAATAGCTCCAGTTATAACAACAGCACCCACACATCTTCATGCTCACCTTTACAGGAATGCAGTTATAAATTTATAGCAGAGGAAGATGTATGTTAAATCATGCAGACTCAACCCTTCCTGCAGCCTTCCCCAAGGAATGAGCAATGGCCTAAGAACAGCAGCTCTTGTTACACACACACACACAGAGGCCCCTCAAACACACAGCCAGATGTTGCACTTCCCTTTGTGGGCACACACTTCCTTCTCCTCCACCTCTAACACCCAGGGGCAGCACTTTCAGAACAGATTCATACTGTACCTGGCCCTTTTCACCTCAATGTGCAGAACTGGAAATTCACTTTCCTCAGTTTGAAGGCTTAAGGCAGATCCTTGTGGGTTAGTCAAGGGAATTAGGTGGCAAATATGGTTAAGATGGGATATTCCCTCCACTGGAACCTGCAGCCAAAATCAGCCTGTAGGGCACTGCTGGATCCCCACGTATTGTTGGAAAAAAACAGTGCAGCACCTGTTCAGAATGAAGCCAAAGTACATTTATGTGTGTATGTGCACATGCCTAAACACAGACAGAAAAACAAACATAATGATCAAGCATATGAACTTGAAATATAATTTTAAAATGCTCCAGAGAAATTTAGAATGTCCTGGTTAAATACCATTTTTGTTCAATGAAATATTTTATTGCCATTAGATTTTGAATAAACAGAAATTTATTTATGGTCTTTTTTTCCCCACAGTTATGAAATTCATGGGCAAATATTCCCATTTTTCCATATTCAAAAATATGGACTCTATTTTAATTGAAATTGTTATTCTTGATGAATAATGCAAAAATATATTTGTATTTTGATAATCATTTTTAACAACAGTTTAAAATGCTTGAATGAAGAGTGATCCCTAATGAACTGGATACCAATATAAAAAATGTATTTTTTTTTAAATAGGCTTTTTTCTAGGATCAATTCTTTGGTCAAGTGACAAGGGAATCTTTGGATGGCCTAAGACATTGTGATCCACTGAGGCTTTGACTTGGACATGTTGAGTAACTACTACAAGATCCCAATCACTCTGAGCCTCAGTTTCCCTCATTTTAAAAGGCTGCAATGACTCTGTCTTTGTCTTTAAAAAGCGCTCTGAGGTCTGCAGATGAAGCAAACCAAACAATAATTGCCATCAATCAGAGCAGCATCCAAGCAATCAACAGCAAAATGTGGCTCATCTCCCAGATTAGTATCTGGGTAAACAAAGAAAGCAACAAATAACCAGACAGGAAGAACCTGTTTTCATAGGAATCACATGTAATAATAAGGATATTTATTATACTTTTGGGAGGATAAAAGGAAATAAAGATGAGTGGACACACATCTAGCTTCTCTTATAGAGTTGTATCTTATTTGTAAAATCAACTGGCCTTTATTCCTCCTACTCAGAGGAATCTTTGATAATTCACATGTGAAATTAAAGGCACCTTATTTATTCAGTTATTTATTATTTTCTGTAAAATGAGTTAGGAATTTGTCCCTGTGAATAATGTTAGCCATAATAGTTAATTTACTCCTATTCATTGGCAGTAATAAAAATGTACAAGGGGATGCAGAAACATTATTATTTCTTGCTTGAAGTGCAATTTCATGTGGTGAGAAAAACATGCTAATATGCTGCGAAGTGCTACAGGAATTTAGTTCTCAAAGGAATGGTGGTATTAAATGTATTCTGACAAGAAGGGGCTTTGGAAGGGAAACATTTATCTTCATAAAGTCATTAAATTTACTGAGCAGCACTGCATTCTTACTGCAATCTGCTCACTCCATTAAAGGCAGAGCTGTAGAACAGTCTCTTCTGTATTAGGAACATTTAGGAAATATCTGCATTTTTGAAAATGGTAATAATGGGGGGAAAGAAGACTCAAGGAGAAGGAAATAATATGTCCTGCTTTGAAAAAACCTTCTGCATAAAAAAAAAAAAACAAAAAACAAAACAAAAAAAATCCCAAATACCAAAAACTACAAACCCATGAAAAGCCTCAGAAATCACTGCTCAAAAATAAGAAGTTTCACTGCCTGCCTGTGGAAAGAAACATATTAGAGGGGAACTTGGAAAGATGAGACTTTAAAACACTGCAATGAGGGCTAATGGCTTTCAAGGTATTGGCAGCATGTAAGTGGCATGTGAGGGATGCTCAAAATAAAGGGATGGGAAGAGCAGCTTTGCACATTCATATTTGGCCTGTAACTACCTGCTCATGTCCACACTTATGGCAGTGAAATGGAATTGGAGCAAGTAGACAACTCCTGAAACTGTAAGTGCTCTTCTCAGTGGCATTTCCCGTGCAGTTGGTTACTTTATTTCTCTTTGTCCTTGATAGTTAAATGTATTTTAAGCAAAAAGATAAAATCTCTATGCATATTGGAAGGAAAGCATTGAGCCCCAGTTTTCTGAAAGCAAGTGAGAGGCAGCCTCCAAGAGGCCAAGGGCAGCCAGACCTGTCTGTCCTGGCAGCTTTCACTTGGGAGCAATCCTTGGATGTGCACAGTTTTGGAGGTGGAATCTCAGTTTTGGCCGGAGGACCCCGGACAGGAAGAAAACTTCTTTTCATTAGGAAGGGAAGTACAGAGCTCCAGTGTTTCAAAGGCAGATGAGAGCCAGCCCTCAGGAAGCCAAGGCCAGCCAGACTTATCAGTCCTGGCAGCTTTTAGCTGGGAGCTATCCTTGGATATAGGGAATTCTGGATGTGGGTTCCCAGTTTTGGCCATGGGCACATGGATGTGAAAGTTGCTTTTTTCCTGTAGGAAGGAAAAGCACACGGTCCCAGTGTTTCAAAGGTAGAGGAGAGGTGGCCCCCAGGAGGCCAAGCCAGCCAGATCTGTCTGTGCTGGCAGATTTCATCTGGGAACAATCCTTCAATAGGCAGAAATTTGGAGGAAGAATCCCAGTTTTGGCCATGGGTACTTGGAGGAGAAGGACAGGCCCTGAAATTAGCTATGCCTCAGGTGTGGAAATGGTTGCCTAAAAGGCACCAGAACCAGGACACACACATTATTCTTTTCTAGTTCCCTCATAACCTCATTAATGACCTCCAATGCAGCCACTGGAGCAGGAAACTACCTGAGCATGTTCTGGCTATGGCAAACATCAGGAGCAGAAATTAATAAAATACCAGTCAAATACGACAGTAATTCTGTAAAACCATATTTCTGAACAACAGTCAGAGCCATCAACATCATTATTGCAGGCTTCATACATCAATATCACAGAGTGCCAAAGCTGTCTGGGAATTCCTTCAGCAACAAAGCAGCACAAAACCATAACATAAACATCACAAACCCACCTGCCCTCCTAACCACAAAATGACACTGCACAGACAAACACCTCCACAAGAACAAATGCACAAGCATCAGAACAAGAACCTCATGCCCCAGTATGATTGAATCTAACTAAAGCCAAGGAAGACCAACATTCTTAACACCTTTATTCACTACAATGGGGATTGTCATATCTCCCTTAACTGGTTTTTTTATTATCACACCCACAGATTCTCTCAAAAGCTCAGAAATGTTTTTGCCTTGCTCATGAAAGCGAACCAAGATGTTGATAGAACAAATTAATCCCATTTTCACAGAGATTGAATGCAAAAGGTTTCAAGTGGTTCAAGTAAACTTCTCCTCAAACTTTTCTTTTGTGAGCAGACAGTCATGCTCAGGGCCCAGAAGTCTAAGTAGTAACTTATTTCTGGATCTAGTAGGTCTGAAGAATGACTTTCCAATAGCTTTACACCACAGTTCTGCAGATTAGTATTCTTCCACTCTTAACAGCATCTGGGTTAAAGGTCTGAACCTCCTGGCTTTGTTCTGTCTCTAGATGTGCCACACAAATAGAGTGGGCAGAAGTCAGATAGCCTGCAGAATAACTGTACAACCATACCAATTTCTAATATACTTGCAGCCAGTTGCAACCTTGCTGTAACATAGAAGGGAAAAAAAACTACATCAGGAAACCACAGACTTCCCTAATGGGTTACAGTGCATAATTGAGTATAAAGAATAGTTATTGCCTGAACTACAGTTGAACTGAGATTTCCAGCTTCCCTAGCAAATGTTCTGCTACTGCTGCTAAGCTACAGCAATAATTTCTAATTGTGTGGGTTTTAAGTGAAAAGAGCAAGAAATGCTGTTCGATTGGTTACTGTAAACTATTCCTGCCATTGGAACAAGCCCTGGAAATCAGGGGTTGTTTTACCTAAACAACAGTAGCAGAAGGTGAAAACTAATGAAGCAATGCTGTGGTAGCATCACGCCCATTACACGATTAGAGGGACAGCATTGGACACCATGAGATTATCACACACCTTGCTAACGAACCATGTTTTACACACATTTAATTAATTAATTATGGCTGAAGTCATTCACTGCTAGCCAGCAACTGCTTTATTATACACAAACCTGACCACCTTACTGGAGTGCTAATGAGCTATTAAGTGGGACTGCACGTTACCAGAAATTTTGTGGGAAATCAAGTAATAAGAGATCAAATATCAAATAAAAGAGCTTTTAATCCAAGTGAGATAATTAATTGCACCTCCTGTCTCACAGCTTTCCTAGTACTTTACAAGAAAAAAGAGCTTTCTCATCAAGTTAATTTGATCCTATTGCCAAAAACTTTTTTTAAATTATGAGTGCCATTTAGCAAATATGACAGGAATTATTATTTACATAGCAGTTTCTACTTGGAATTCCAATACACTCCACAGACATCACTCCAACACACATGGAAAGAAGGTCCGCAAACCCCAAGAACTGACTAGGCAGGTGAGGAAGCAAAGAGGGGAAGGTTACAGTTTCTGCATGGGAGCTAATAATGCTTCACTACTTCCCCAGATCTCATTCATTTCTCAGCCATCCATCTGCTTCTCAGAGCCATGGAGAATATAAAGAATGTGCAAAGAACTTGCAGTGCACTCTGCAAGGGCCAGGAAGAGCTGCAGTCCCCAGTCAGGCAGCTCCCAAGGGCAGGGCAGGGGAGCAGGGTCAGAGCCTCCCCCAGAGTGGGGCTTGGTGGGCTCTGCTCAGGGCAGGCTGCAGCCACCTCTGTGCCCCTGCCCCTGCCCCTGCCCCTGCCCTGCTCTGCACCCCAGCTCCTGCTGCCCCTGC
>VZTZ01045192.1:525761-553843 GCA_013400955.1 Drymodes brunneopygia | reverse complement strand
GAGTTGGTTTTCAATTATACGTATTTGTTGATTTTTTAAAAAAATCCTACTTTTACAGACACTGCCAAAAACTATGAAATACGTGTTCTAACTTAAAACAATTGATCAATTAAGCAGCAGAGAGATACTTAATTTTAGTAAATGAGGAATCCTGCCATCTCTCCTTCTCGCTGTTGGCTACCCTAAATCCAGCTTTGTCATCCAACTTCCTCTGCTGTTGACTCTTGGCTTTCCTTAAGCTTAACCCAAGGACAACTTGTGCACCAATGAGCTACCTGTGCTTATTGTCACCCAGCTCCTTGGTCTCACACCTGCAGGTCTGGCTTGACCCTCCTGCTGCAGAGCCCTCGTTCTACAATGCCTGTATTAGCACTATCTGCTTTCTCTGCCTCTATCCCCCTTCCTCACTGTCAGCCTTTTCACAATTCAATTGCTTCACATGCCCAGTACACAGGAAAAACTTTTGTTTGCTTTCAGCCTCCTCCTCTCTGCCTTCCTTTCCATTTATAAAATCTCTCTCACTCTTTCTCACATAAAAAGATCTCATTTTCCAAGCTTCCATCCCAGATCACCTCCATTTACACCATCAGCTCAGTTCAGAAAAGAAAGCAGTTCCAGTAAAATCATGGAGACCAGAATTACCTGCTCCACCACTTTCTCTGGCATGTCTCTAAAAAAGTCTGCTTTTCTGATAAAAATAAATCCACCTCCACAATTTATTCTTTATCCATACAGGCTTTTGCCAGCTTTCTACCAAGAAAATGAAAGGACACCAGACTTTTAGACATTTGAATATCTTACTCTTTCTTCTCCCTTCTTCCTTCTCTTTTCCCATGAGACATAGAAATTACTTTGCTTCCACCAGCTTTTAGTTCTTCAGGAATTGTTCTCATCCTCATCCTATTTCCTATTTTACTCTGAGTCTCCTTACATTCAGCATTACCATATTCAGTTTTTCCCTGCTCAGGAAATCTCCACAGTGACTCTGCTTGCTTCTCCACCTGTTGGTTCATCCCTACTCAGTCTTCTTTTGCTGTTTCTCTCTGCATAATGCTGGGGGTTTTCCCCCCTGCTTTTTCACACAGGAATTATTCAATCCTATTGTCACATCAACATTCTTCTCTCTGGCCCTCCTAATGCAATTGTTCCCCAATACCATTCCCTCCCAAATCTTGTTGCAAATACCTTTTTTTGAGTTCAAGTCTTGCTGGTTTTCCCCTTCCTCCTTCGGATCTCCCTTTTCTATTATTTATGAATTGCTCGCCTTGAGTTTTAAGGCTGTTCATGATTTACTGACACATCCCATTTCCTCTCATCTGCTCCCAAGATGTCAGTTCTTGCCTCCAATCAGCCCTTGGCACCAAACATCTCCATTTGCTGCTTTTTAAAATCAGGCCTTTTTTTGCTTTCTTTTCTTCCTTCCATGTTGTCCCCTCAAACAGGAAACAACCTAAAAATTAATTCGTTCCGGTTTTCAAAAATTTTCCTTTCCATTAATGCCTACAAAGAAACTGACAACAATAGATCATTTTTTGCTCAGATCTCTTCACCTAAAATATTGTTTCCTTATAGTATTTACACTGTTGCCTACTAGGAATGGTCAAAATCCCTAAGTGGATCTTCTAGTTGCTATAGAAATAGAAATACTAAATAACAAAAAGAATTTGGAACTCGAGTAGGCAAAGTACACACAATTTATACCAGTTGCTCCTCGCAGAGAAAACTCCAGAGAGCACCTGCAAATAAACTAACAACTCCACATGCCTAGCAGGCTTACATGCCAATATTGATGATGGAGATGCCCAAGCTCTATACATTAGTTTGCCATCCTCCTTCAGGTGTTACTTTCTTTCTTATTTCAAAGAAAGAAGTGAAGGGGAGAGATGGGGAGAACGTTATGAGACACCCCCTAACACACAACCTCTCTGAGGATGAAACCTGGGGAGCCTCACTTTAGGCATGTTCAAACCACTGTGAGCTGACAGATGCACAAGAGCACAACAACTTGACTTCTGTGGGACTCCTGCAAGCACAGTCTGCTTAGTAAAGGCCTTAATTAACAACTTTGCAAAGGACAATGAGATTATAACAATTATTCACTGCAGGCAGCCTGTTTTTTCCTCCTCCAGTCTCCAGCATTTGCTTTAGCCTGCATTCCAGATAAATATTTTATTCTGTGCAGGCAGAAGGTTCATTATGTAAGTGACAAAGAGAAAGCATCAATTGCCATACACACAGATCCTAATGCACCTGGTTAATGTAGTTATAATATGTCACTGCAAAACATCTTGTCAGCATTTTGTAATTAAAAAAGAAAAGCTACTACAATAATAAAGGCAATGTATTTAACAGAGACAAATATCACATGTAAGATGATCTTTCAGAGCAAAAATAGACATTACCAAAGCAAAGCCTTGATAACCTTGCCCTACATACTCCAGTACCCTCAAATGGTCTTTGGCCCATAAAGAACCCTTTTCCTCTCTACAATAGCACTATTCAGATAAGTAACACTGACCAATCTACAGGGCTGCAACATTTTTCAAAGGACAAAAAGCATTTCTATCCCATTGAGTCATCAGGATATTTATTTCCTTATAACAAAGAGTTTTCTGAACTGCTGAGAGATTTGTCAAAGCAGAATCACAAGTGATACATTAAACAACCAGAGGGGAGAACTTATTATTAGGCATTAAAAGAGAAAGCTGCAAGTTTACAAATAAGAATAGGACTGTGTACTTGACTTTGTAAATTCTCAGTTAATGAGAAATCAAACATGAAAGGCAAACATTTAATCTAGAGTAAATTTAGTCATTTAAATCACAGCCACTTACAATCTGGCTGTCTTACACTTCATAATACACAGCAAAGGGCAACTTGCAGGGCATAAACACGTGCCTGCTCAGTGCTCTGGAATATGCTGCAGATATTTAAATATCAGTTTTCAAACCACCAGAATAGACTTCCTATAACGAAAATGCCAGCTCCCTGCATTTCAATCCAGCCCACAATAAAAGGGAGGCCACAGCACTGGCATCAGCACTTCCTGTGGCAATGCAGCACCTTTCCTTTTCCAAGGACACACCTGGCTCACAAGGTGGGAAAGTCTCATTGCCCTCCTCCAGCACGATGCCCACTGGGTGCTGAACTGCAGACACCCAGCCAGCCACAGCACACTGCGTGGAGTTTGAGACTTAAGAAAGAAGAAAAGGTGGGTTTATCTTTTTGCAAGCCCACCACCATATCACACCTGCACCCCAGACTGCAGCCATGAACAGGGAAAGGCACAAGTAAGTTTTGTTTCCTCCATCAGAGTATCACCTACTGTATTTTAGCAAGGCACAACACGATACAGGCAAGGCTTCACCGTACACACTGCTCTGACACTGCTGGTTTTTTGCTGCCACAACTCCAGAGAAACAGAATTAAGATTTGCTCAATCTTGAGCTTTTCCCACAGCTAAACTAAGTACCTTCCTGCTCAGCCAGCCCTGTATCCAGGGTCCTCTGGGGGCATGAAGCTTTTCCTGCACGTGCTGAAGCCCCCAGGAGCCTGCTCAGGATTGCACCCAGGAGCCGGGCGTCTCCACCTGCAGGGCTTGCTCTCCACCAATTATCCTGACCTTCCTTGCAGACAGCACAGCACTGGGAAAGGCCTCCTGGGTCACAAGCTTTCAAAATCACAGTACTGGAAGACACCCCAGAAGGCCATTTAGTTCATCTTTCTATTCATGGTGAGATGAACTGTAAATATGGTATTTGCTCTTAAAGGTCTCCAGTGATGCAGACATCACAATTTCCCTCAGAGTCTCTCCCCTTTTTGCTATCCTTTCCATTAGTAAGGGTTTGGTTTTTGCCTTAATATTTAGCTAGAAGTTTTAGCTTCAGTTTAAGGGCATTACTTCTTGCCCTCTCTTCAAGGATAAGAGATTTTTTAAAAACAAAAATACAAGTGTAAGGACAATAACACAGTTCTTATATAGAGAAGTTTACATAAGCAAAACCCATAGACCTACCTTCTTCCAAATTTGCCCAATTAGTCTCTAACACAAATAAAAGAGTTTTTAGAACTAAAACTGTTTTTTGTTTTCAAAACAAGCACTATGTAATATGAGAACAGGATAAGGATCTGAGTGCAGAGAGAGGAAATATAAAAGTGATTCAAACTTTGTCCTCATATTTCCAAATACCTAGAGATGGCAAAGACACAAGCATGTCTTAGTGATGGAGAGGAAGATTACCAATAACAGAACTGTTACCATTATTGATTTGAACAGTTTCTTTTATTCAATGTTAAAAAGAGACTCATCTCACCAATTCAGAGTTTCTGTCTCTGTGGTTGGACCATGCCCTCAATTATCACACAGTAACACAATTATCCTGAAGGCAGTCAAATTTAAAGCCTTCCTCTCCTTTCCTGTTCATTCTCATGTACATCCATGAGCACACAGGGTGTTCCCCTCTAATTTGGTACCCCCCAGCATAAGCAGGTCTCCATCTGTTACTGCACTCAAGGCTGGAGGATAAAACAAAGCTCCAGAGCTGGAGGAGAACCAGTCTGTGCCATGAACATGTACTGAATGACAATACAAGGAGGAGTGTATTGGTATTTATTGCAATCTGCCCATGGCCAGAACAGCTGAGTAGTTCCTATTATATGTATATTTTAAGTGTTTTATGACTTTAAAAAGGCATTGATCAGAATATATAGGCTATTTCAATCCAGAAAAGATCCATCTAATACAGTATTATCATGTGGCAGTTGGGAACATTTCCCTGCTAGGGACTCCCTCTATCCTAGATGCTGTACCTACTCCAAGAACATTTCCTAAATGGAATGCTTGGGGCTTTTGGGGTTTGTTTTGGTTTTGTTGGGGTTTCTTGTTTTGTTTTAGGTTGGGGTTTTTTGTTGTTGGTTGGGTTTTTTTTGGGGGGGGAATGTTTTGTTTTAATTTTTTTTTTATTCTGTCATGTCTCCACAGCAGCAAAAAGTTAATCTTTACTTGATGAATGCAAAAGCTTAGACAAATCACAAACACACTATTCAGCATGTCAGGCTTACAAAGAAAGTTCTGGTTCTATCAGGTTTCCACACCACATACAGCTGCAACATTGCCTTATATTACTAATCACTTGCAGTATTTGTGTCCTGGGCTGTAACAGATGGTGTTTGTGAAGCATGCATAAGCTTCAGATAGCCAAATGGTACAGCAGTTGAGATAAGGAAAAAAATCCTCAAAACAAAATACCCATCCCTACTGTGGAGGCAGGAATGTGAGCAGTGTTTAGATTATTCCCGGTCTCTGCAAGCACAGTGGATTTACAGACTCCTAACCCTAAACAGGACTAGAGTCAATCTTTCATATTCCATTACCTCAGTAAATCCACACAACACCAGCTCGTAGATGTGACACACAGCAACACAGGACAAACCACCACACAGGAAAGTTCTGTTCTTGCCACTTCCCAGGCCTGGGCTCCAGATTACACCAGTACAACTCAGGTGTAGCACACAGATGTTTTGGTGGCAAAATGCAGTACTCCATATGCTAGAACACTTAAATTCATCAGGGGTGCTCTGTTAATGCAATCCCCTCATCTGCAGAGAGTGCAGTAATCTCTTCTACAGTGACCCAGTAAGCCATAATTATCAGTGCTGAGCTGCTAGCAGGTAATTTTTAGGGGACTTGTACAAGGCTCCACCTCTGGGGAACTGTTTTCAGCCATGAGCTTTTTTGTCTGCATGCTGACCTGGATTAACAGACATGGAGTGGATGAAGGACACAAGGCACATCTTCACACCAGCACTTCCTGACACCTCAGGAGACCTCTTGGCACTTTCTCTTGTTTAACAAAGAAAGAAAGATGCTAAAGCCCAGGGCAGCTGCCAGTCAAGATCACCTAAACTTGTTTTGAGGTGAAAGAATAGAGACAACAGAACTGATTTCTGTCAATGCTTCCCTGGATTCAAGGCCTTTCTAATAACATTCTCAAATAATATGGTTAAAAAATTATGACTGCCTGTTGCCTGGGGTCAATAATCATTCAACAACATAGTATGAGTATTAAATGGGGGGGAAAAGCATGCTTCTTAACTAAAAATTGTGGCTGATACTGGATCTTTTTGGAGAACAAAAAAGCCCTCTCCAATTTTTATTGTTCATTTTTTATCTTTCTTTTACACTAAAAATAGAGGAACAAGACAAAGATTAGTTTTTATTCATTCAATAAAAGAGAATGCTTCTAAAAATAATTTGGAAGAAAAGTCCTTTTTTATAAATAAAACTTTTAGAAGATACTCTGACCATTGCTCAATACCATTATCCACAATTGACTCACATTACATTGAACACAGCTGGGATCACTTATTTCTCTATTTCTGAGGGGCTTTAGCACTGAAAAACCAACCTGCATTGCTTTTAGAACTCTTCCAACATACAGGCTTCAGATTCTCTCACCACTGGCTAGTGGGCTTAATTTTATGGTGATATTCATGCTGCCTTTGCTTTTAGAGCTGCCTAGTTTTGTTTAAATGATGACAGTATTTAAGCACAATGCCAGCCTGAACAGCCCTTACTACAGGTTTTTATGACCTTGACAGGCAGCAGCAGTGACATTTATTATCAGTGACACCTGGATGATACTTTTGATGTCTCACTATCAAATTTGGAACCACTGAAGAGAAAAAGATCTTACTATTACACTTAATTGAAGCAGGACTTGTTCCACAGAGGGTTGCCCAAGAACATCACTACAGAATCTTGTTACTGCAGAACTCAAAGCACAGGAAATTAATACAGTATTAAAACACAGAAAAATGTGCTTGACTGGGACACTTCAGATGGTGCAGAGCTCTAAGTGGAACACAACTTTCAGGAAGGATTCATTTGAGCACCCAAAAAACCACCTTATCTCTGTGGCAGAAAAACTCTAAGTCACTTGTCCAGATAATCAGCACTTGCCTTTCTTTCTCTGCATGTCAGGCCCACAAAGCAATCAGTCATTTGATGCTTCTCTGTGTGCTTTCAAAGCATCTGATCCTGCAAGCAATGTCTCCTCTCCAAGAGGCCAGAACAGAGCTGAGATAAACCTCAGCACTGCACAGGCTGGTACTATTTGCTTCTGCTGTGCCACAAAATTATGGAGGAAGTCAATGCAAGTGGAAAAAAATGGCTCAACATACACAACCCACAGAGAGGCTCTCAGTAAAGCCAGTACCTACTCCTACAACAGCCAGAATGCTCAGGCAACACTTCTGTCAGTCATGCCCTCCACTGCTACCATTACTGACTGAGTGGGCATGTAAAATTTGGGTTGAAAAATCTCTCTACTTGTTGAATGTGGAAATAACCTTTTGCCATAGAAATACACCAAATATTGGCCAGAGGTTGTTGGCAGATCTGAACTGGAGGCTTTCCTACGTGGCAGAATCTTGCAGAAGATGTATCAGCATCTTTCAAGTACCAACCACTAGATGTGTAAAATCACATGCTATGGGGACACAAGCTACATTCTTAGTATTATTAGGCAAAATCCTGGGTAATTTGATCTCTATTAATGGTTAAAGAAGGAAACAGCTTCTCAAAGAGGCAATCAGTCTTGCTAAAGTACATGAGCATAAACTGAATCAGAGCTTCAGAAACTCACTTTACATTTTATGTAAAAATAGAAAAAGTAATATATGCAATAGAGCCATTAAAATGCATGTGCATTTGTGTGCAAGTTCTCTTTCTTCTCTTCCTTTCCTCCCCAGCTTGATAACTACATTGTTGATAGGAATAAAATATCAGCCTTTACTTGTACACATACCCGAGATCTTGTAAGTCATTACAACGTGTTTTTGAGATTTGCCACTTCACTGCTCTATAAAAAGCTTCCTGAAAAAGTATTAACAGATGGCCTCTTACTCTCTGAGACTGTTCGCAATACACCAGATGGCAACCTGAAAGAGAAAATCCAACTTACATTTTCAAAACTGAAAGAAATGTGACAATATCCTCACAATAAATATACAGCATGAAGGTAGCAATAAATGATCCATTTGAAGCAAACTGGCTTTCTTTATTTAAGCAGTGAATCCAGCCCTCACTTTAAAACATATTGCAGAATGCTTCATATCCAATGCTGGAAGTAATTTCTGATGCAAGCAGAAAGTTTGCTTTAAATGAGCAACAGATTTATGAGAGGCAAGGTTATTTGAAAGAGTGAAAAAATGGCCCAATAGCCTTGGGCATTAAGGCTTTCTTTACTGGATCCCTGGTATCTGGTTTGTGTCTGAGAACTAGTCTGTAAATAGCAGCATTTTTGCTATTAATGTTAGAAGTATTAAACCCAACTTGCCAGTCAGGGTCTTGTTAGGGGAAGCCAGCAACTCTTCCAGATCCTAACTGCTTTCAAGCTTTCCTCAGCTCAGCTTAGCTCAGCTCACAAGACCTGGAGAGCTCTACTAAATACAACCAGCCTTTCTCAGTGTCAGTGGATGTTCTCTGGGCCTGGGACCATCACTTAGATGAATCAGGGTATCCTTCAGAGAGAGGCAGTAATCCCTCCCCACAGCACTGTAACACAAGGACCACTGATGGGGTTAGACATGTCTTCCAGCACACATCAGGAAACCAAAAAAAGAGGGGTCTTTGTACTTCCACAGTATCAGCATGATGTGGCTTCTTTTCTGGATAAACTTCTGAGTTGTTGCTGCAATTTCTTTAACTTTGATCCAAATTGTGATCATATCCCTAATGCCAAAATCACAAGGTATTCTGAGGAGATTAAAACAGGTAACTTTCCAGCTCTCTCACATTGTGGATCATTGTAATTGTTCCTAGAAAGTTCACCTTTCACATGCAGGAAACACCTGGAAATCCCACTGATTTCTTCCTCCAAAGAGGCACCCAGGGATGCAGCAGTGGAAACACAAATGCCTACACTTGCCTTCATGGAAATAAAGTGATCAGGTTTTATGCAGAATTCCCTGTTAAAGTCAATATGCCATAAGCACAAAATTGCCTGTAGGACAAATGATGAAACTGCAAGCTAGACAACTGTCTTACCATTGCCCATAAAAGGGAACCAATTCTATAAAAATGCTATTTATTATTAATCATATAAAATATTTATCATTATACCAGATGTATGAAAATTGTCACAGAGAGAGTTTTGCTCTTTGCTTTCACATTGGCAATAAGCCCGTTTTCAAAAGCTATAAACAACAGCGAAATTAGTCTGTAGAGATAAGACAATTATAGGACTAAAGCTGGGCTTTCTGAGACAGTGTACTACCACAGAGCTAAAGGACCTCCTTTGTTAGTCCAAGACAGTGGACTGTAAGAGCAGATTCAAGGAAAAGGAGAGTTTCAGGGAAAGGGAGAAGAAATCTGTTAAGTTTAAACCTACAGATTCCACCTGGAGCTGGAAAAATTCATTCACCCTAAAGCAAACATTGGCTTAGTTGTCTGCTAATATTGTAAAATTTTATCATTTTCTGATTAGACTATAGATCCATAATGGTAAAAACCATAGTGTATAAAAATTAATCTTCAGAACAACACAGGATAAAGCAACATCCCAGTGGGAATATTGCTAAATTTTTTTCAGCTGTTGTCCAAGCCACCAGTAATATGCTAAAGCAGCAGTGTTTAAATGGTCTTTTATACCAGACAAAAAAGTCTGGTTTTGGATATTGATACTGCCCACTTTGGAAAGTTATAGGATCACTATTTGAATAGCTCATCCAGTTCCCACCTGGAGCTCATCCCCTTCTGAAATCTGGCCAGGCTACCACCTTCACCCTGGCAACAAAATGCTGATACACATCCCTAATTGCACTGCTGCCTCCATACAGCCACCACACTCCTTGCAAAGCCACTGGAAAAATTCAGACACATTACTAGGAAAGGGAAGGCAATTGCATTGCTTTGATCCATCTTTTTCACCCAGGTGCCAAGTTCTGCAAGGCAGGAGATGTGTCTTAGGCCACTCACCCCTTGCTGCTCTGGCCCTGGTCCTACTCTGACTTACTGGTGAGCTAAATCAGCAGGAGGAGGGGGAGAAAAGAAGTGTTTCTTGGTAGGTTATCAAGTTGAACCAGTTTCCAGGGAATCAGACATGCACCAAAAACAGGCAGAGCCAGCCAGCTGTGAACAGCAGCTCAGAGTGGGACAGTCCCTGCTGCTGGCAGCTGGCTCAGCCACAGCTCAAATCTCCCTCCTCGATGGCTTGTACGTTGTCTGGCACTGCAAGTGGGAGATCTGAAACACTGAGCATTTTCTAGGAAAAATCCCAAACCAGAGCACCATTCTAACTAGAAATCTACCTTTGTCATTTGAGTGAAACAGTGCAAATCTGCTAATCTCAGTGCCTTTAATGCAGTCACACAAGCAGAGAACTTGATTTATGTTATGAAAGAGGCTTAAAAAAGCAGAGTTCCAATCATATTTCATTTCCCCTACTCATTCAATGATAAAATACATGAGAGTCCTCAATTCTACCCTGCAAGCTTGGGTTTCCATTTTATACCTGATGGAATGACAGGGTGTAACAGATGATGATGGCCTGTCCCCATTCACTGTGGGGCTGGCAGGCTGGAGGGAGCACACTGCCAGTGTGCAAACTGAAGAAACAGAGATGCCAGACCTGAAGAGATGCCTGCTCTGGGCTTTTAAAGGCACTTAAACCATTCAGCCCCCAGTCAGTTACTGCTGGCTGTGAAGATCTTTCTGCTTTGCTGGGGCTAAATAGGGAGGTGTTGGTATTGCACCAAGTGGGTCAGAGCTACTGACCAGGACATAGAGATCATGGAATTGTAAGCTGGCCACAGCAGTGAAGGTGCTGTGCAGCCCAAAGACTGACTGAGAAGAGAAATGAAGAAAAGGACACCTCTTTAGAGCCTGATCCCCATTCTAAATGAAACTATTATTAATAACATCCTTAGAAAGCTAAATGCCATCCCTCAGACTCATCTCCATGTCCTGCACATAACATTTTCAAGGCATATTCGTGTCTTAAAACCAGCCCCTTTTAGATTAATGCATTTTGCTGCTCCAGCTCAAGGGGTACCGGTGTTTTCAGTTCACAACAGGAGCCCCACTCACCTGGTTTTATTTCTTTAAATTTTCAGTTCAAGATACATTGGGAGTTTTTTAATGTAAACGTGATTTTATATTCTCACTATTCAACAGGTTCCCTGTGAGCTTATCTGTACAGATAGTACTTTTTTGGAATTCTACATTTGGTTCCACCCTTACCAACTGTAGCATAAATCATAATGTATCATGCAAGTGTATAAGTGGTGTGAGGGGAGGAAATAGGACTTGAATAACAAGACTGTCAAAATGCCCTGGTCTGGATTTTTGTCTGCAGGGGAAAAAAATCAACAAAAATGCTGGAAAATAGATATCTCCTTTATAAAGACTTAGAGCACATCTCTTTGGGGTGCAGTATTCAAACAGGAATCAGCATTTTAGCTGGAGACAAATGCACTAATCACAGTCATGAACAGAGCTGAAGTAAATGCCTCAGCAAAACCACTCAGTAATGGCATTAGTCATGATAAAGGAAATGAGTATTTTCAGGATAGGACACACTCAAAGAATAGAAACCGAATCCTTTGTGCCTGCTTTTACGAAGAAATTATTCAGAGTCTGTGTTTGACCAACTTGCTATTAAAATGGCAGTATAGCTCAAGACATCCTTTAAAAGAAATGTGTCTGGATGAGAAAGAGATCTCCATAAATTGCATCTAATTGTCCAGATGACCAATTCCTCCACCACTGAGTAGAAACAGCTCAGCAGGGGAAAAAAATAGAATTGAATGATTACAAAACAATAAAGGTTATTTTTAAAGTAAATTGAAACAAACAAATCTCTATTTTACCTTTATGCAGTCCTAAACCTGCCCTTTATTGAATAGTGACTGATCTATTCTACACTCGAAGTTGTAAAGACACAACAAACAGGACTCTGAGCCTATCTATAATCTACTTTTAACCACCTCTGCTTCAGACACTGATTTTCTCTTCCAAACTAATTAGCCAGCCCTGTCAGGAGAAAATGCCAATGCAGCTGAAGTGACTATATCAAGAATTAGCAGTAAAAATTTCTAGAAGTCAGATTTATTTTCTAAACTCCAAATCATGTCAAAATGTCCAATTTACTAAATAAGACCAAGTGATATTAAAAAGGTGATAATTTTTCTTATTGTTTAAAATTTTGAAGCACTACTTACAACATGCTTCTAATACCAAAAAAGAATTTAAACAATAGAGAGTAGAAGCACTCCGCTACTCTTACCCCATTGCTGTATGACTTATAGCTGCTGCTGATTAACCAAATCACAAGTCTTTATTTCAAATGCAAAATGAAATGTTTAGTGGCAGCTAATATCCCAGAGTTTCTGGTTTTCAGGCTCCTGTTCTTTGATGTGTTACTGACCTCTAGTCGAGAAGCTCTGGAATTACAGAGCAGAGCCGCTCCCACACTGCGGATGGCATGGGAAGAGCTCGTTCAAAATCCTAACAAAGCAGGGCAAAGCCAGGGGAATCCTGCTCCTCCCAGCTGTGGTCCCCAGGAAGAGGCGATGCACAGCGGAGCCAGGCACTGCCTGTAAGCAGAGGGAAGGTTTACACGAGGTTTGGGGGTGAGACTTTATGTAGAATATTGTGTGTTTGCATCTCCTAGTTTTTAGCTTTAATGCCTTGTGACTCATTTAAACCTCTCAGGAAAAGTGAAGTACTATTGATCTGTAATCAAAGATACGAGAAATTTTGAGAAATCCAGACCTGGGTCTTCTTTTAAACTAAAAGTATGAGAGAGTATGAAGGGAGAGGTGCAAGAGAGATGTGGGAGCCTTATCAAGCCTAACTAGCACAGAAATTCCATTCTGTGCTCCCAAAACCTTGCCACGTTCACGAAAAGCAAAACACTGGCCTTAAAACACAGAGCACCGAGATAGTTTTTTTTTCCTAGCAGAAATGAAATCCTACTGATGAACACTCAGTCCCCCACTCAGGCAGGTCTCTTCAGCCCTCTGGTTCTTTGGTGGCACTAGCACTGGGAAGTGTGTGCCACAGACTCATCAGAGCATTTTAAACAAACTCAGCTAACACACTTAAGTGTTTTACTGACTAGCAATGTACCTAAGTGCTTGGCTTAATGCTTTACGAGGTCAGGCCCTCACTGTATTTGATAAAGGTAAATGAAGGTTAGCACTTACTCCTTTCACAAAGTGAATCTTAGAAGAATCCTTAGACAAACCATTCCTTATTAAGGCAGTGAAAAATTCACATCTCATTTGCATGGCTTTATATCAGAAAGAATATCATTGCTTTAACTGAGCAACATGGAACAAATACAGAAGATATTCAGGTATTTCCACCAAGTATTTTCTTGGAAAAGAGTAATTGCAGGCAAGAGTAACAATTACAGAAACAAACAACCCTCAAAAGAAATGAAGGTTTGCAAATTCTTAAAATATGAAGGTCCTTTTAAAGAAAAACCCATCACAGCTTCCCTGACCAGAATGGTATACCTCCAAAATAAATAGCTTTAATCTCTGCTAATCTTATTTCAGCAAAGAAAAGACAAAGCTGGTGACAGGAAAATGATCATTCCATCAGGTTCAATAAGTCAATCTATTTTTAACATCCCTGATCTTGATTTTGTTTAGTAAAACAAGGTATCCAAGTTTTCCAGCAGAGCAGATAAAGGAAAAAGATGAGTATCCCACAGCTGCACGTAATGAGGGCTCCTGAAGTAATGGATCACATCCTTCTTACTGCGAAATATTCAAGAGGGCTCAAGTAAAGAGAATCATTTCCTTCAGCACAAGATCAAACTCACTTTGAAACCAGGAAAATGTGGGAAGTATTAGGCTAGACTGTAGGTTCAGTCAAGGATAGGTATTATACACTTCATACCTGCCAAGATTTGTCTTCTAGGAATTATGTTCTAATTCTATTACCAGGAAAATGTTTCAGAAAAGGCTCTGTTCTTTAAAGCCGGAATAGCAGACACAGAGATCAAAACAAACTTTTTCCAGACATGTGATTAATATTTGCCCTCTTATTAGGCAATTTGTTGGGAAAAAAAAAAAAAGCTGCGCTTAAAAGTCACTGCAGCTCTCTTGCCAGGGCAAGCATTTTTTGGCTGTGCAGAGGCTGTGAGCCTGGCTTTCCTGGAAGCAGGAGGAGAAGTATCTGACAGCAGCAGGGGGTGAGCTGCGAGGCAGTGCAACAGAGCTTGACAGTGGCAGTGAGATGGGAATTGGAAGAAAAAGCTGCTGCTCCATTCCTCAGAGAAGAACAAGAAACATACAGTCCCTGAGCTGGAAAAGATCCACAAGGACCATCCAGTCCAAATCCTGGCCCACTCTTCCTAGAGCACTGCAAACAGAAATGGCCTAAACCCAATTCCAACCCTCAACATTCTAATGTGAATAATTTTTGTGAAGCCAGATTAGAATTGGCATTTTAATGCCATAAGGAGATGCATGAATTGGGATTTTCCATCACTTTCCTGCTGCCAAAATTTCAGTTTTCCCACAAGACAAAAATCACGAAAAAATCTAGTTCAAAAACTTGAATTGACACTTGTGAAGTGAGCGGCATCATTTTCGTGAACACTCTCCTTCAGAGATCAAAATTTTTTGTTTTGACTTTATTATTCTTACAAAGTAATTGCATTCTCATTTGTTATAATACCCTTTTAAATTATGTCAAAATTATGCAATATAATAAAAATTGAAATAAAATTGAAGCAAAGGTCCCTGATCTTATCAAAGCAAAACTTTTCAATATAGCTGTCACCAAGGCAATATCTCTACATAAGACAGTTTGATTTAATCAAATCAACACTTCCCTGACAAAAAAAAAAAAAAGAAAGTTGCAGTCAGATAATACTCAGGCAGCTCTTGTAATTTATGTCCACAGAAGATGATGCACAAGCAGGACTTTGTTCAGCACAAACCATTACGGGTTTGTAGCCTACAGGTAACTGCTCTTCAGTCACACAGCAGATAGGGAATCTTCAGCACAAGTGTATCACATACTAGAAATTACAATCTTTGATTCTACTGTGGCATTGGGACCAAAAGAAAAGGGCAAGAGTTTTGAATGCATGGATAATGCCACACTGAGTATACCTGTGACAAAAATCACAACATACTAAAGTAGATTTTCAAAAGTGCTTCAGAGATAAATTCAAAGAACTTGTGCAAACACAACATTTACAAAGCTCATAGATTTTAAATTTAAAACACAGGAAAAAATTAGAGGAGAAACAGGAAGGTCTGAGTCCCCCTAAATGTCTGCAGAGCCTAAAACCAGTTATAAAATATTTCCCCTCCCAATTTTGTTCTCTTTAGATTTCTGTTCTGCTTTCTTGCTGGATCCTAGTCTTTCAGATCATGACTTTATATCTGATTTCACTGTTCATTACATCTTACTGTTTCTTTCTCTGCTGCTTCACTCCATTACCCCACTCCCTGTCCAACTGCACCCACAGAAACATCTCAGACTTGCCATTTCTTGCTTAGTCAAAGCTCCATTATAGTTGGGGTCTTCACACACTGCTGGATAGAAATGTTCTTCTGCTAACTCAGCACTGAGACAAGTGTTACAGATAGAGGGCAAAAAGCTCTTTTTGCTGCTTCATATGGTGGATCTTGACATTGGTAGTCTATCTTCTTTCATAAGCAAAACTCCCACAGACTTTAAAAGGAGATCTGTACATTTAGGCAGAGAAGAACATTGGAGTCAGGATCCACCCATGCAGATCTGAAAATAATTTTCATTAGCTAGGAAGTCAAACACAGAGACATAAAGAAGTTTTGACGCAGAGTCATCTTAACTTGGTTGGGAGTTTCTGATGTTAGAAGCAAGAAGTTCTATAGCCTAGAAAACTGTAAAGTGCTGGAAAGCCTAGTTACCAGGAAGGCAATTTCATTCTTTATGTAGCGTTTCACATTTGAATGCTAAGTAACCACTCGAGGGAAAGAAGAAAAAAAGAATTACACATTCAACAAAGGAACTCAGCTGCAACTACCAGGCACTTCCCAAGTGTAAGAAATGTAACCTGTGCACAGTGCCCTGCAAGCTTGGATGCCAGCCATGACATTATGGTCCTTTTGCCACTGGTGATATTGCTGCCTATCAGAGAAAATACACATCAGGAATTAAGAAACATCCCTGATATTGAACCATCACATCCATATCCCATCCTTCATGCTCTGAACACTCAATCCAGCAGGGGACTCCACTTGACCAAGGCAACACAGCAGCTAGTCACTAATACATAATTAACATGCAATAGTGATTAATTAGGTGACATCTGACCAATAGCCAGGACTCTCAGCTGCCTTTGCCTGCCTCAGCACACAAATGCATTTGCAACTCTCCCATTAATCCAAAATGTACTCCATTTTCCCCAGCAAGCACAGGCCAAAGGGGGGATTCCAATCTGTTGCACAGCACAGTGTGGAGCTACAGCATTTCCATCTACTCCAGTGTGCACAGCATGCCTGAAATTAGACCCAAATCTTTGCTTTGCAAACAGCATGCCACAAACATTCCTGTAGTGCGACAAAGAACACCCAAACACAGCCGCCTCCATTTTTTTTAGGATTCCCATTGCTTTTGCTTTGTACATAGTGTATTTTTTACTTTCCCTCAAGAAGTTTGATTTTAGGGTGCTGTGCATCTATACACTTGACAAAACATCGTGAGTTATGACTGACTGATGTACAGCTGTTTAGGGACTAAAATCTTAATTCCATTGCTTAATCACTGCAGTACACTAGCTTATTAACAGAGGTCTGTTTATTGACTCTGCTTTCTGCCAAGTGCTTACGGCGGCTACTCTGCAGTCCCCAGTGGAGGCTCTCCAAACATGTACCCCAGGTAACAATTCCTGCTGAGGCAGCATCATGCTGCTCTTCCAGCTGTTCCGGTGCCATCCTGAGAAATAGGGTCAATGCTGGTATCTCATTTATTTCCTGATGCTTGGCTTGCAACCTCTTCCCTCTAGAGACAGCGCTGCCCACAAGAGCACTTTACTTTTATTGCTCCTGTTAAGCTCTTTTGTTCTTCAGTGGAGGCTGCTCCAGCAAGACCCACAGCTCAGGCTCTCCAGCAGAAGCACTGTTTTGGTTTGCTTGAAAAAATGGGCCTTCTCCTTTCGTCACTGCTGGATTTGCACCTTGCTCATCCAGTTCCATAACAAAACTAACATGGCACTTGTAAGAGCAGAGTTTTTTTTTTACTGCTGTGCCTCTTTCATCCCCAGAAACACTCTGCCCCACCTCAGCAGCAGGCAGAAGGGCTCAGCTCTCCAGCTGCACTGTAGAACCCTGCTCAGGGACTTCTGCAATTACTCAGGAATGTCCTTTTCCTGAGCTTGCAGATACATCTTGATTCACTGGCTGTCAGAGACAATTCTGTTTCATGTCTCCCCAAAAGATTACTGGATTTTGATTAAGAAAGGTCGAGGACAGCTTTTCCCTTTCAATATAAAGAGAATGACTTGAGGAAAAAAATACTCATCACCTAGCACCAGGACTTCTATCTCCACTTGAAAAATTAAATTGCCTGAAGTGATAGAGGGCTTAGGGCAGGGTATGCACAGAAATGTTTCCATGCAAATAAAATCCTAAATAATTTATCTACATGCTCTAATTTTACATCCCCCAAAAACTGTGGGGTTCTTTTTGCAGACATCTTAGCAGGAGAACAAAACACAAAGCTCACATAGCCAAGTCTCAGATAATACCCATTTGCCAGAACAATTTTAAATGCACACTGTATTACTGACCCAGCATATCAGAGATTTAGATTGATCCTTAATGCTTCAATACATTCCCCAAAATAACTTCCCCAATATTTGATTTTCCTTTGAAGGAAAGTGTGTCAGAGATATAATTAGCTCTAGCTGCAGACTCCAAATCTCTGCCTGGCACTGCTCTCAGTAAAACACACCTTCAGTCAGTGTGAAATTGGTATAGCTACATTGGATCTGCTACATACAACTGAAGTACTTCACACCAGCTGAGGATCTAAGTATATATGCATAAATGAGGGAAAAATACATTTTTACCTGGAATAACAATGCTGCAGAACACACAGGATCTCAGGCTGAGTAAAACACATGACAAATTCATAAGAAATACATTCTTGTAATTGAGTTTAAGGCACTAAATAACCACTGTCTTCTAACAGAGAGCCAGATGCATGGTGGGTATCCCTACATTAATTAGGAATAAGACTGTCACATGGATTTTAATGAAATAAAGTTATGTCTGTAGCTTCTCTAGGATATTAAAGTCAATTTATCTGAGGAAGACAAGTAATGGTAGGCTTTTTGTAGGAATTGGAGCAGTTCATTAAGGAAGGTAGCAGGAGTTAACAACCATCTGAGCAAGCTCTTATTTTTTAAGGTACAAATTCTGAGACTCTCGATTACCAAGACAGAACTGCAGAAATCCAGCAGGCTGATAGAAAACAACACAAATTACTGCCCTCACACTAAAGCACTGTGTACCTTGTGGCGGTGAGCACAAGTACAGACAGCACTTAAATAAAATACTCAGAAAAACCATTTTTCTCAGATACAAGCACCCAAACATATTTACCTTAATGCATTTGGCCATCTGGACATTACCTACAGCATAGCTTAGGACAACTAATGCTCCACATCCTGTGTTGCTAAATGCCACACTAAAAACTTAAATGGGAGCCTTTTAGCTCTCCTAGTCCAAAAGAGAGAATGCCAAGCCCATTAGCACCTAGGAAGGCAAACATCCAGGTCTCTGTCACTGGATGTGACAATCCTCAAGTGCACTGAGCAGTTCAGCAACCAGCCAGCTCCAAAAGCTAAAGGTTTCCATCTCTTCTCACCTGTGGAGACTCATTAGACCAACCCTCAGGAAAACCCACAGAAGAGCATATTGGTGTAACCTAAACCCCCTGGTCTTATTTAGTATTTCAGTGATGAGAGTACTCATTTCATACACAATTAATTAAAAATTCAGATTCTCCTGCTGTATCATAAAAAGCATGATTCCAAACTAAAGCTTCTATTTAAGATAATTAAATTTTGGATAAAACACATGAGGTTTCTCTTTGAGCTCTAGTAACAGGGAAGGCTAATGAGAGCAAACACCTCAGCCCTTCCCACTACCAAATGTCTGCTTGACCACTCCAGCCCCAAGTCTCTTGGGTAAAGGGGACAGGACTTGTGTTGCGACTTACATTCTCCACACATCCACTCAAACATGTAAGTTTCTGGTTTTCCACCTTTCACACCAACAGTTTCAGCACAGATAGTGACATTTAATTCTTCACTCGCTACAGAAGACCACCAAGATGTTTCACAGTATGAGCCTGATGCTCTGTGCGGCCTTTCCAGAAGTGTTACAGGCTTGTGTTTGAAAATACAGCTGCAGAACTTCCCTCTGACTACTTCAGTGCAACAAGGGCTGTAACAAGACAAAGGCAATAGCTAGTTTTGATACAAGCAGGATTTTAATTCAATCCAAGTATTTTCTGTACAACAGAAAGGTTTTATACAAAAGAAGGAAGCATTAATTCAGTTGCAAGAACAGGCACAAAGAAGTTTCTGAACCCTAGTGCTTTAGAAAGCCACGCATTTTTTTGAAAAACCAACCATGTGAGGTGTTGTTATAGACGTTATAATCCTGGTTTGGGTCAGTCTCCATCATGTACAACTCTCCTGCATGGACATCCTCGAAGTTAGCACTGAAGTTGCTGGGATCAAACTGAACCCACAGAGTGTACCTGTAGTCAATAGTACGCATGGAATAGCCCATGATCCTGATGTCTTTCAGCTTTGGTTTGTCAGAGTTCCACTGGGGAGTGTCTGCAGGCCGGGGATATTGGCTGAAAGCAGCAGGTTCTTCATTAAAACACCTGTCAGTGTTATCACATCCTTCCCTGCCTTCCTCCATCATTCCTTCAGAGACATTAAAATAGTGGACAATGCTTGTCCCCTCAGTGCACAGCACAACACCAAACGACACCTCTGGGCACGCAGGAGGAACCTGCAGGCCAGCAAGTTCTGCAAGTGTTGGAAACAAAGACACCAGCTCCACCACTTTTTTACTTTGCCCTAGAAGACATAATATCAAAATATTAGTTATGGAACAAGGTGGTTGGACAACAACTTTTTCTAATAATTCAGTTGGTGTTTTATTCAAAATGCTCTGTACTAGATTTTTGGGGGTACCAAAATCAAGGCAATTAAGGGGTTAGCTGTGAAGATGCCAGGCTATGCACTTATGATGTACTTTTAACAAGAAAACTTTTGCACTTATGTTTCTCCAATAGCCTTAAGAGATAATCATATCCATTAGTTTGAAAAAGAACTCTTCAGAAAGACAAAGTAAATTCTCAAAGTGCTTGCAGACACATCACCACCTCTATGTACCCACTGCCAACGAAAAATAAGCAATGGTAATTTACCTTGATGTGCTGAGCCTCCAATATGGCTGAAAGGGTCGAGGTAGGGGAAGACCCTTGCTCCTTGACTGACAGGGGAAGTTGTTGTTCCTGGGACATAAAACATCAGCGGCACTCGGGTCGCAACATCAAAATTGCTGTATTTTGCCCATTCACCATGCTCTCCCAGAGACCACCCTAGGTGACAAAGAACACAATTCAGAGCAGATACTGGTTTGTAATTTAGTAGTCATTTCATTTTCATTGCAAATTGACTCTGTTGAGGCCACTAGTCTATTATAAAGGTTATAGTAAAAGGTAAATAATCTGTATTTAGATGTAACAAGACTTTTCTCTAATGTGAAAGCTATTTCAACAGCCACCTAGATCTTGCAACTTGATACTCTTTTATAAAGGAAATAATTACACCTTTCCTTATTTTTCCTACTCTAGATTTGAATTAGGAAATTAGCATTAAAACAGCAGAAAAGAGGAATTGGGGTGTGTCACAGTGCCTGGCAGAGTCTCCAGATCAATTCCACAAGGCATTCATTTAAGACTGGGGCAGTTGCCAGCTCTCCAATATTCCTGTTAACACTGTAGCTGAACATCCCTTGGAGCCAAGGCTGCTCTCTATGCCAGACTGCCATATCAGGATGCTACCCCTGAGGAAGCAATTGAGATAAACTTTTCAGCTCTCCTCTTCCTCTTGAAAAAGATGCCAACATGACTTCCTTCCAGGCAGATACACTGCCAATTTCACTTTGGGGGAAGACAAAGGAACTCTATGACAGCTATGTTAACACATGTTTTTTCTTGATCACTTTGCCAGCCATGGTACTGGAAACACCAACTGTTAACAGTTATCCACAGCAAGGAAAAGGAAAAATCAGTTTACAATGGAAAGTCAAAGTGGCAAGTCAGAAAGAACATCTAGAGTCACTTTAGTACCGAAAGTATTAATCCCAGTGCTCTACAACTCCTAAGAGCTTGTTTATACACACATGCTCACAGAAGTCAACACAGATTAACTATATATGTGACTTTAAATTGATGTAGTTAATTCACATCCTAACTGGTTTAAATCAGCTAAGCCATCCCCCAATTAAAGGGACCATGACAGGGTTATTTTAATGAATATTAGAATATTGAAATAAGCATTAAATGCTTGAGATATCTGTCCCACGGTTCAAATTAAGTTTTTTACCACCAGCATCCAGAGCATGCAGGATCTCAGTTATGAGAGAGAACCATATCCCTATCAGTTTAGATGCTCTGCAAGCAGCAATGACAAGTGTAAGAAAACACACTTGAGCAGTTAATGAGAAAGCCTGTTACCCACTGTACCAGATGGCTTTCTACAAATGGTAAGGGGGGGAGGAATGGTGGCTGTACTTTTAGAGCACTGTTCCCAGCAAGAGTCACTCTTTGGGCAGGGGGTGGGAATACAGCAAGCTCAGCCCCGTGTCCTGGCAGGCAGCCTCATCCCTCACCAGCAAACCCTCAACCTGATTAAAGTGCCTGTGGGGGGACAGAAGTGTGCAGCCACAGAAGCCAGTGCCAGTCCCCTCAATCTGGCTCAGACAAGCTAGAGGTGCAAGGTGTGATAGCTCTGCTTGACATTATAGAAACACACACTGGATTAATATGCCAGCACTGAGTTGCACAATGAAGTTCTTAACAGTAAGCTCGAGAAAGATTTAAATGCTTACCATGATCAGCAGTAAAAACTACTATTGTGTTATTTGAGAGTCCTGCATTATCCAAAGCATTCAGAAGCAGGCCAATTTGCACATCCAGGTAAGAAACTGCTGCATAATAACTCTGACGAATCTGCCGCTGCAAGTTAAGGAAACAGGAGAGAAAAAAAAAAGTTTCTCCCCAGACACATACAGCAGAACCAGGGGGTGGCTGTGCAAAAGAACTAAAGGACTCTACTTGTAAAGCTTTAATTTTAATTTTCTGTAGCCCAGTTAATGTCCCAGAAAAGGTAAACTGGAAAGGGGAAGTTACAAAATTCCACCTCCCAGAAATGCTTTCAAGCAAAACACTGCAAACCAATCCATTCAGCATCTCTTGGTCTATACAGTGCACCTAATTTTGGCATAAGCACTGGAGAGTCAAGGAAAATCTTGCAAAATAAGTGGGTGGTGGCTTGAAACAGATAAACAGACTCAGATAATGAACACGAACACAGCATTGGTAGCTGCTACATACATTCCCTCAGATGCAAACTGAACTGCAGTGACAGTGAAGGTTTGCCTACAGAGCTAGAGGTGACAGTATGCAAGGCAGGGAATTCATAATTGCACATGGTCAGCTGCTGAATAACTGGGAGCATCCAAAAAAGACTGACTCTTCCCTTGCATTTGAACAAGCGAAGGCAGTTTGACTTCAGAGCACTTTGTTGACAGCTTACCTGGAAATCGTCTGGAAGTGGTCCATAAGGGAAACTAACATTTAATGCTTCCACATCATCCCTCTGTCTGATATCCATCCAGGGGTTGTATGCCACAGAAGGTAGTTTCTTAGGCACCCAGGGATCTGGGGCTAATGTGATATTTTCCAAGGGGTACAACTTGAGAAATTCCTTTACAACACAGAACGCATATAAAGATTGTCCTCATCTCTAACATAAACAGCAAATTTTGTGTTTAAACAGCAACCATTTTCCCTTGCAGGACCTTTTAATGTTACAGTTTACAAGGCTTCACCCCCCTTCCGTCACAGGGTGAAACACAGCAACACTAGATGTCCGCAACCCTTCCTGAAAAATTCTGAATTAGTAAGTACCTAAACCCAGCCTCCTGTAATAAACACTGCAATAAAAGGTCCAACACGACTTTTGCTGAAATCAGTAGTAATTTTGCCACCAAGTCAAACAGAGAATGAAATACAAGCTCTTATAAGGCCTCATTATGTCATACTCCATCAAGCTGAAGCCCATCTCCATTCAGTAGCAGTTATGGTGGTAGAAGCCTAGCTTTTGGCTGAGGAGTTACAATTCATTCTCATTAAACATTCTGAAATGCATCACAGGTGACTCCTGAAGTTACACCAAATCAAGGTTGGTTTCCAACTTGCTTTCCAGAAACAGCAATAAAGCATTTGTGGGAACAGCTTTTAAAAGCAAAAGCAACATTCATCTAAGTTCCCTTTCCTGCAGGTTCCAGTCTCCTCACCTGTGGGTACCTCAGTGGGATATGTGGCTTGTGGTAACCAACAGCCAGGAAGAACTTTTGCCTGTTGGTTTTCATGACGTTCAGTAAGCGTATGGCCTCCTCAGTGCTCTGAATATCAGGCAGAGTCCCCCCAGGCATTTCTGTCACATTCACTGGGCACACCAAGTTCGCATAAAGTTTTCCATCTTTTCCCCTACAAGTCTTCATGAAAGAAAAAAAATTGTTCAGTAACTTCTGTTAGATACAAAGACAAAATCTTCTGTTCTGTACCTTTAAAACCAATTTGTTTCTACAAACAAAAGAATGCAACTTCCATGCCTATGAAAATGCAGGAATCATCTCTAAAGCTGGGTAGAACATTTAATGTAGTCACATGGGTCAAAAGCCCACAGCTTCTAGAATGAATAGAATCTCTGATCTAATGGAGATGTAGCAGCATTTGGTTATCCTATATATACATACATTTTAATTCCTTCTGATCCCAAGAGTTCATAGAAAGCTGCCTGGAAGCTACTGACTTAGTTTCTGAACAAAAGCCAGCAGTGGCTGATGTGTAATCAGTGAAGAGAGATAAATTACACTAAACAGTTGCCAGGGAAAGGTGGCCTCAGCAGGGTGTTTGGGAGGGTTGCTAAATGAACATACTTTTCTTTATGTCATGGATAAAAATGTCACTGTTGTTAAAACCAGTTTTTCCAGCAGTAAACTCATGACCAAAGCACTGCCAAGGCTGTCTGTACCCTCATGACTGCAGCTTCTGCTGGGCAGTGTACAGACTCCAACACACAATGCCAATGCAATGTTTGCATAAAGGTAAAACAGATTATTTTGTGTTACACTTAAGAGTAACAAACATTCTAGAACACTGGATCAATTTCAGATCTATTCAGATCTAAATTTCAGATTATTTAAACATTATTTTAATTATGGCCCCTGCTCACTCAGTCCTGAGCTCTTTATCACATTAAGTTTACCAAGACTACTGACAATGTTTTGTCACTAACTAAAGCAAAGCCAGATCAGTTGCAGGTGCAAGTTGACAACCACACTTTTCAGATAAAGGAATTCATGACCTAGACAAAAATAAGGATCATTCTTGCTTATATCTCAGTAACTGAAGTTTCCAAATACCAATGTAAAAATATTTAAAACATCTGCAGGATGGGCACATTGATTAACAAAACACACATCTGATAATCCAGGTCTTCTTTTAGAAAGCACAGAAACAAAGCATTGAAGTCGTTCGATGTTTTCCTGCATAAGGATGCAGTCTCAAAACCCACAGAGCACAGCCTGTGCTTGATACAAAGAACTTGGTTGTATCCTGAAAATCCTTCTCTGTTAAGAGTGCTACAAATCACACTTACCTTATCATTCTCATACTTTTCAGCTGAAGGATGAAAGGGTGGAATGGACCAACTGTAGGGATAATCGTCACTGTAGTTGGATGAAATCCCTGGAATGGATAAAGATATTAAAAATGCTGTGATAGTTCACTGAACCAGGAAGAGCTCAGACACAAGTTTAACTTGTCTTCAATTTTTTGGTTTTTTGAAACATGCTAAATGAAGAAATATTTCAAATGAATCTTTGACAACTGAGGAAAAGATAACCAAGAAATTAAAATAAAAAAGTTTAAGACGGATATTTTTCTCTGAAATACATCTTTTACTAGGGAGGGAGACTCAAGCCTGTTGAAGAGCATTACTTCAGGGAACACCAACAAAAAAAAACCCAAAAAACAAAACAAACCAAAAAAAACCCCAAATAAAACAAAACCAGGATTAATAACAGTCTTCAAGCATATCCTTGATTAGCTTTACTATAAACTGAAACACATACCAAAACTATCCACACAAATTTAGGTCTAGGATAAGGAACTGCCAAAAAGAGGATCAGTATTACAAAAGTGTTACTGCTTTTTAAGTAGTGAACTAATTTCCTACTGAACTTGAAGCATTGGTCATACATTCTACATGTCCTGATCCAGACTCACAGCCTATTAGGAAACACGGAGCATGTACAGGCAGAACTAAGCCAACAAGCAATTTCATTTTCAGCAGATACCTAACTTCCGGATGTATTTTTACAATGTTAGACATCTATTCCCACTTTTCTCAGACAAGATGTGAAAATATCCATTAGATAAAAGACATCTAATACGTTCATCTCTAATGCCTTAAGACTTAATGACAACCACTGTAAAATCTGGCTTACGATTATGATTTAGGTTCTTAATATAGACCAGAATCACACATCAGTACTTATGTAAGTTCGCGAGACCACACACATCAAGCACTTCTATGTTAAACAAATGACAATTCAAACCATACCAGGATGAAAAACTTTCCCCACAGACAGGGTCACGTAGCCATTTTCCTTGAAATACTGGGGCATGGTGGAATAGTTTCCTGCATGAACTCTCCAGTAGGAGTAGAAATCATAGAGCCGGGTGGTGTCAGGCCGGCGGCCAGTGAGAAATGACACTCTGCTGGGAGCACACACAGCTTGCTGAGGAGAAAGACAGCCAAAGACAGAAATTTGGAACAGAAACCAAGACACACGTATGAACTGGCTTGGGTCTAGCTGGGCCACAACCATCTGAAAACTCGGGAATCACAGGGAACGAGTTTCATATCACTTCAAGCTGGAATGAACGGTATCCTTATTAAGAACATCAATTCCAAACCGCAAGTTTTTAAAAAAGCAAGTCAGGTTTCATAAAGGCGGTGCTTTTCAAATCTGGTTACTCACATCACACAGAATTAAGCAGAAGTGGCAGGTGGACTGTGCTGATAAAAGCCAAAAGTCTAGTTGATCTGGACTGTCTTAAGAATAAAGAAAGGATAAACACAGAAGGTCTGGATTACAGTCCAAAAGCCTGAACAATTCTGCTTCAGACTGACAAAACCCAAGAGTTACTGCTTTGAAGTCCTATTCCCCAGATGAAATTAGACCCAAAATTCTAATTTCTCAGCAGAGAGGACCTTGGGAACATAGACGTCCTGTGGAGAGTATTCAAGTGAAGAGCAATTAGTGAGATTTTGAGTCCTCTATTTTAGTGATGTTTACAACACAAACTGCCCCTTTATAGCAGTCCATACAATTGATTCCCTCAAAAGATTAAAAAGTAAAACATCATCTTTTCTAAGCAGTAGAAGAAGAGAATTCTAATTTAGCAAAATGGCATTTTTAAGCAGCAGTCAGCTGCTAACAGTGAAAATGCTTGAGTGGCATTCTAGTCCTCCAAGGGCTACACAAATACCGTAATTTAAATGCCCTGTTTTCATTTTTCTCACCTTAGTAAAGATAGGTTCGCACACTACAGTTCAACCCAATCATTTATTTTCAACTGAAAATATTTAAAGTTAATAAATACTTGCTTTTTCCACTGACCTGCCTAACACCTACGGTGATAAAACCAGCAATTATTTTGCATAGAGAAAACATGTTTAAATCATTTACCTCACCTGGGCATACGCATTGCTGAACACCATACTTTGAGAAGCAAGTTGATCAATGTTGGGAGATTTCACAAGCTTATCTCCATAACAGCCCAAAACAGGACGCAGATCATCCACAACTATAAACAAGACATTCATGCCCTCTGTGAAGAAACGGAAATAGAAATGAATTAATCCAAGCTCCATTAAGCAGAGGCTACTTTATGCCAACGTGTCAGTTTTTAACCCTGAAGTATACTTTAGGACAAAAATAAAATTAATAAAATACGGAAGAATATCTTTGTAAGGGAATGTAAGCAATGGGATTAATTTCTCAAAGACAGAAATTCTTATTTGGCCTAGACAGAAATATGGTGGGTGTAATTTCCTATCGCATTGGTTGCACCCACGGTATTTTATCCAGGTGCTAACTACGGCATCTCCTTGCAGCCGGCTAAAGAAGGGTGGTGCAAAATAAAGAGGTATTTTACAGGTCTACCTACTACCGAATTCTACAGCCTGCAAGCCTTGAGAGGGATGTTAAACCACAGGAAACAATACTGTAGTCCTGTCTAACTCCGCCCCGAACAGATAAAACTATTTTTCTTCAATTAATTACACACGTATTTTTAAAACGCCCTCTCAAGGCGGCGGGCTGTTCTGGGGACTCGACGTGCGCACGACCCGCTCGCAGCCGGTGAATGAAGCCACAGCCTCCCCAGGGTCACAGCGAGCCCCTCGGGACACCGCGAGCCCCCCGGGACATGGGGAGCCGCTCGGCACACAGCGAGCCCCCCGGCACATGGGGAGCCGCTCGGGACACAGAGAACCCCTCGGCACACAGCGAGCACCCGGGACACAGCGAGCCCCCCGGCACATGGGGAGCCCCTCGGCACACAGCGAGCCCCCCGGGACACCGCGAGCCCCTCGGGACACAGCGAGCCCCTCGGCACATACCGAGCCCCCCGGGACACCGCGAGCCCCTCGGGACACAGCGAGCCCCTCGGCACATAC
>VZTZ01045192.1:514278-525680 GCA_013400955.1 Drymodes brunneopygia | reverse complement strand
CGGAGACGGCCCGGGGGCGGTGTCTGCAACCATCGCCGGAGCCTGAACCCCGCCGGCAGCGGCCCTTCCCCTTCCCCACGCGGGGGCGCCGCGGGCCCACGAGCGAGTGCGGTGCGTAGGCCGGCCAGAGCAGCGGCCCCGGGGCGCAGCGGCTCAGCCCGGCCGAGGGAGCGGCCCCGGGGCGCAGGGGCTCAGCTCGGCCGGGAGTGGGATCCAGCGCAGCCACTCTTCGGGGCTGTTCAGGGCGCACCGCTGCTCCTGCAGGGTTCCTGCCCACGTTTGCTCTTGCAGGAGTCTCAGCACCCGCCGCAGCTCCCGTGGAAAGGATTTCTCAGCAGCCTTCTCAACATTTTTTTTTTTCTCGTGGAAATAACATTGGGGAATGAGGAGAACAAGGTTTCGTATTGAGACAAGCTGTCTGAGTAATTGAATCCTATTTCTGAATCAGTTAACACTCTGTTTCGTTTTATAAACAAAAGTTCAGTGTTTCCGGCCACCCCGATCTGCCGCAGGCCGCCTGCGGGGTGCGCGCTCTGCGGAGCGAGGGAGCGGCCAATGTATGAAGTTAGATAAACTAAAAGGCTCCCAACGACACTTAAAGTTTCATTAAGAACTAGTTTTATTGAAAGCTCAGCAATTTTTCATGGTTTCTATCTTTAATTGCAGTAGAGAGAATAGATTTATTGCCAATATTCCTGTACAAAATAAACTCACTGTTAACTACACAGATGCTTCCCAATCAGCAACTGTAAGATTATCATAGACAAAGATGTATAATGAAGCTGTTCGCAGAAAGCTTTTAAAAGAATTGAAAGACTGTAACTATGTTGTCTTACACACTGAACAGACAGATAAACTGATAACAAGTATACCAATATTGAAAATAGCCAGCATGATTATTCCCACATTGGATGTGGGAAGCACTATGACAATGATACATATGATGGTATATGCATTTTTCAATTTTAGCAAGTGATAGGTGCACCTTTGAACACAAATGAGAGTTTAACAGTGAAATGTACTGGTAAATATCATTGTCTTTGGGACCAGACTATTAAAAAAGCCCAAAAACAACTTGAGAAAAAAGCCACATTTACAGAAAAATAATGCATCGCTAATGGGAATCTATAATTTGATTCTTTCAGTGCCTCAGGACTGTAGTGGTTGCTCTTTCTTACAAAATTAAAAGTTCTGAGACAAAAATGCTCTCATTTGTCACTTTTTTGTCGCAGAGAATGGGACGGAAAATAATCTGCTTTTCTGCTCTATGAAGATTCATACCTCAGGCCTCAAATATGCTTTGTATGCACTCACCATAAGATTACCAGGAACACTGGCTACAATAGTCTGTCACAATGCTATTGTTCAGTGGGATGTGTGACTCAAACATGCAGTACATGTGTTATGACACAGTGTGTGCATACATGTGCAAGCACGTATACTTCCTCTAAACTATTACAGTGAAGTTTATTTTGATGTGTATCTTACACTTCCTTCCTGCACATGCTGAAAAAGCTTGAATCGAATGAAGAACACTGTTACTCCAAGTTCAGCTACTACTGGGTATGACATGCAATCAGCTCATGAATATTATTCAATATATTTGATGTTTGCATATTTTGGAATTAATGTTGTGTATAAGCAGTATATCTCACAGGTATCAGCAACTCTCCTAGCATGGATCAGCTGCTGGAAATGTATTGCACGTTGCATCCCCAAGTGACACTTCTCTTCATTTGGAGACTTTTTATGCAAAAAGCCAAAGAATTATTTCACTATTGCACATGCATTTAATTACCATAATGCTTGCCTCTTTCAAATGCAAATACACTAAGTGGTACTTGATACGAATTTCCTGGTTTGACTAACATGAGCATATAGCAGTCTTATTAAGTTCAGTCCACTAGAAGAACAAATTACAGAGGAAAAATCTTTTTGAAATGGCACACAAGTTCTGATGCTAAAAAGCAAGTTGGGATGATGCCAGTGAATAATTGCAGACACTGAAATCACAGACCTTGGACAAACTGGTCTCACAGCTCAGATGTCCACTCCACCCCGGATGTAAGGGCCTTTGTGCAGCCTGTAGTTCAGCTCCTGAATGAAACCACTGCTAGATTCAGTGTGATGAGTTGGGAGTGTCACAGGAAAGGTTAAACCTGAGTGTTGGCTGAAGTGACAATGCTTTGTACAGCACTCCTCCTTAGTCACTCTGCTGGAAGTCCCAGGGTGAATGTCAGCCTTCTCCACCTATGACCAACGTCAGCCTTCTCCACCTATGACCACCACTGAGGATCAAATCCATTTTAAGCTTAGCAATATGCCAAGGCATATACCAAAGTATTAGTAATGTAGGTGAGGCCACCAACACAGCAGCTAAATATCTTAAAATCAACTATTTTCTATGACACACTCACATTAAGGCATGGTAAAAATTCAGCACAGCAATATTTTTAGTGGGGAAAATCCTATTCATAGCAGTCTGTAAGACGTGGCTGTACTATCAGACCCACAGCAGATCTTATAAAGTATCATTTCCATGCCTGGATACACTCTCCAGTAAAGTTTTCTCTGACAAGGAAGTGTGTTTTGAGACTCTGAATATGGTCAGGCAATATAAAATAGTCCTGCTGTTGAGCTCTGCCTGGAAAAGACATCTCAGCTCTTTACATGTGAATCCTACCCTTGCACATGTTCCCCAGTGATTTCACCAGCAGTGGCATTTGGCACAAAAGCAAGTCTGAGGAATTTTTATGCATCACTCAGTAATTCTAAGAAACCAGGTTTTCACAAATAGTTGGGCATGGTGGTCAGTTTACTCGAACTCCAAAAGAGCGAAGCAGTTTTCAGTTAATCAATATAAGTAATCACAAATTGATTATCATTTAATTCTCATGCATTATAGAAAGTGACTAATCACCACAGGAAGCTTCTGGTTGGTAAATTTATTTATCCCTAAATTGATTCTTATCAAAAAAGCACCATTTTCCTTTTCATTTTATGGACTGATATTTATTTCTGTACAAGCTGCCATGAAGAAAATGAGAGAGAGATCTGTTAAAAATAGGAACTCCTGCATTAATATCTATATCCTCCTCTGGCACATACGGTGAGGAAGTAAAATACTTATAGCAAACATGAATCCCTGAGACATAATGTTGATATATCTTTAAACAGCATTTTATCTTTGAAGAATTCCATTGCTGTACTTTCAGAATCAAACCAATTATACTTTTTAAGCCATCTGTGAACATTAGCACTCAAGGGTAAGCTACAAACACATTATCAGAGGCATCTGCATAGACTTTCAGTTTGTTAACATTCTTATGATAAGTTGGTATCATTGTAGTCCATCTTTGCAGCCTGAATTGCAGAGCTATGCACTGGAAAATACATTGTAGACTGTAATTATTAACATTCCTAATCTGAAAATACTCATTATAAGCCTTCATTCTGTGTACAGTCATTTCTGTACGGCTCAAGTGAGTCATGCAGATCTGTTCACCTACAGCATGCTCCCTCTCTCCCCAAGGCCCAGGTCAGTGATCTCACACCAGGAGTTTTCCCAAGGACATCAGAGCTGTTTCTAAGATACCATTTAGACTTGTGAGTACTGGACAGCAGGTAAGGCAGATGCTGTTATCACCACCAAAGGCACACCTCAGTCCTGGTTTCTCACATTTCCTGTTTGGGCCTGTAAACATGGCAAATTAGACACTGGCAGATTCAGCTCAGATGTGCTGGCCAGAGAACAGTTGGGTGGATTGAGGAACTGGAGCTCTTCCTGACCCTCCCTACACCCATTTCAGGAAATGTGCCTACAGCTCAAGTACTGCTCAAAGAAATCACACGTGTCCCAAGTGCTTAGCGAGGGCAGGCAAGCGCAGTGCAGGAATAACTTTCATGTACATAAACCCTGACACAGACAATTTCTCAATTTACATGGGGAGTACAATAAAAAGGTAAGGCACCCGAACAAGAAAGCCTGTGTAAACAAGATGTCATGTAAGGCTACTGAATTCTTTAATGTGGATAGCTGGCAAGGGTTGGTCTATTATTTAAACATCTACAAATTCTGTTTTGTTTGTTATTCAGGATTAACAGTTCCTGCAGATTTTAGAGGGTATTTTGAATGGCATCCTCAGCATAGTAACAACATGCAGTTGTTAAAAACCCCAAAATAACCTGTCCTCCATTTATTTTTAATAGCGAAATCTATTCCCTCTTTTCCTCTACACCTTCTCTTCCCCTTTCTACATCTGCCTTAGAGGGGAAGTGAATAAGCTCATCAGTATTCAGGTATTGCTAACAGGGAGGTCACCTTCTTCTGTTAAGCAACTCTCAATTTCAAACTTTAAAACCTTGCAATTAGTAATTTGACAAGGACACCAAAGTACATGCCTACTTTGCTCTGACTAAGGTAAAGTTTTTTTTGAGTGTAATTCTACTTACAAAATATGAGAGGAGTGATTCCTGTGAAGGGGCAAATTCTACCTCCCATATGTGCAGACTGTGGGATGCAAAGCAAGTGTCATGAAGGTGGAAGCACAGGGGATGATAAACAGGGATTTGTAACTAAGCAGAGCAAGGCAGGAAAAAAATTGCTCAAGGTTAGGATAAAGCCTTTTAGAAATTAGCAAGGACTTGCTAATGAGGATTCTTTTAATGACACTTTTAATGACATTGTAGCATGCTTGACTAAAACAAGAGTCGTAAGACCAAGAGATGTAGAACTAACAATTGTAATAGTATGTTACAGTGTCTTTTTTGTAAGATCAAATTCTTCCTTTCTCTACTATCTTCTTTCTTCACAGTTCACCTTAGGGAACAAACTGTGAGGCAAAATATTCAGAAGTACAAAAACATTTTTCTCACAAGCACTGTAGACATTTCCTGCACTGCTCTGAGTTTATGGTGTATACAGTAGGACACTGGTTCTGTTACTGTATTTGTATGTTCCAAACTCTGATTTGTAAGATCATACAAGGTGATCTACAGCTACTCATGAGTAACACTGCTTCATGTGTTCAAAATGGCCAAAACCTCCAGGAGTATCCCATCAACATGCCAGGGATGATCCCTGTACACAGAGAGCTCCACAGGAGGCTGTGTTCTGGTTCTTGAGAAGCACCACAGTAATTTTCCCGAATCAGTATGTAATGTATGAAGATATAATCCACAATGTATTCAGGAATTGGTACTACTCTGAGTACAACTACAGGATGGAATAGCTTGTGTCTGGTTACTAAAATAATTATTTTACATTTTATTCTTTTGTAAGTGCAAAAGTGGGAAAAACTCAGAGATTATTTGTCTAACCTGCATCCTTGATCTCCTGCCATAGTAAGTGTAGTGTACTGGATCCCAAAGGCCCCATGCTGAGTTTACTCTTTTAAGCATGACACTTCAGCAAAGTAACTTGTCTGTTCTGGATGCTGTCATTTTCCCTTCAGTCAGTGAGACTCAAAGGTGTTTTGCAGGAGCTGTTTGATGAACAGCTCAAATTAGTATGTCCTTTCCAAACACTTTTCCCTATAATTTGTCAATAGTATTCTCTGGTTCAAAAGGTTCAGGTAAAAACCACAAAGGGACAAATGTGTTCTAGAATGTTTTAGTTCAAATTAACAATATCTCTGATCACTTTTTATGCAAAGGACTTTCATATGTACCATGAAATGCTCTAGTGGCAATAAGCTTTGAAAAACAGTTTTGCTGAGAGGAGGTAGCCATAGTGATGGCAGGGAGCAGCAGGGTATGAAAAGTCCAAACATCTATCAGAAATTAAAAGGAAAACCAGAGGAGTAAAAGAAAGACAAAATCCCTGCAGGTCTTAAAATGTCAAACTGAATATAAATTATGACTTTACAAGCATGCGCAACCAAAAATGAGTATTGATCTTGCTGTCAACTTTCATGAAGGTGATAATCTTACAAACCTTCTTTTAAAAATAAATAAATAGAAAGCACTTTGCACATGCTTGGCAGAAACTCCGGCCTCAGCTGAGCAAAAGCTTCTGCCAGTCCTGGCAATCACAAGAGAGGCACAGAAGCAAGCTGCTAAGAAGTGAGTAGTTGTGATCTGGTTACCCCTTCTGCCCTGCTGCCTCTTGGGCAATGCTCCCATCTGCCTCTGGAAGCAGGCCAGGGAGTGGGGAGGCAATTGGAGGCTAAGCTATCATGCTGTTTCAATACCTGGGGCACAGAAGTGTTCATCTCTTCACTAAGAGTATTTAATCCCTTTGATAAAAGGACAGAATTACAGAACAGGGAGAAATGGGAGACAAACAGATTGTGACCCAAGTTGTGGTCACTTAGTTTGTCCATCTAGAACTTGATTTTCCAAACTTACTGTTGTTACATAATCCTGTCATACAGGTTAGAATGAGCATAGCTCCTCATCACTACTGCAGGTATGAGTGAAGTAGGTCCCAGGATCTCCATCACAGATACCCTGTGGGTAAGAAATGCAAAGGGGAAAAAAGGACCAGTGAAGCCTGGCTTGTGCTCACACAGACACAAGGTAAAATTCGATTGCCTTAGGGAGGATCATTCTTTCTCTTCCTGAAATTCCTTGACTCCTTCACAGAACACCTTGCACCTTCAGCAGCAAAACCATACTCAAGATGATGCTTCACTAGACAACTCCAACTTACTGCAGGAATATATGTTGGAAAGCAGCATGTGATCTTGTTGAAAGTTGCTTTGCATAGTGTGGATATGTGAGAATACTGGTACTTTAAAATACTTTTTTTTAGGTTGTTTTTTTCCTTGTAGGATATACACATGGTCATTACAGTACAAGTTAAAAACTGAATGGCTGATAGACTTTTGTAAAGCTGAAAGCCCAGGGAAGATAAATCACCTCATGCTGTCCTCTTACTGAAGACATCCTTTGCAAGCCTAGAATTGGTAATCCAACACTCCTCTTTGGACCACTGAGCTGAAGCTTTCTGATTTCCTCTTATGTTTAAATTGGACAGCTCCTAGATCATTCCAAAATGTCATCTTGCTAGACCTCAGACTTGAAGCAAAGGTTAAAAAAATATATATTATCTCCTTTGGTCTTGTTCACTTTCATTCCGTCTCCCATCCAATTTGGTTGACAATCACTTCATGGTATCCTACTTCATGGCTGAAACATAAGAGACTTAAGTGAGTTGTATTATTTTTGGATATTTTGGTTTTTTCCATGTGGTGAGATGTAAGTAAGTCCTTGTCACAGAATAAAACACAGCAAGTAGCTGGTTAAGTGTTTTATCTCTGTAAAAGCCATGTAAATGTGCCACAATCATACTGACATTTAACCCAATGTTGCTTTTCCCTGAATGCATTGCAAAAGGAGCTGTGATATATCCAATTTCTGATATGATGACGCCTGATTTATTCTTGTCTTGCATCAGTGGCTAAAGTATGTGTTGCACACTGTTAGTACATCAGGCTGCCAGTGTTGTAACTCATGTGCAACACTGCTGCAAATGATTACACTGCTGTGAGGCACCCTGAGTGGAACTCACCTCTTGTGTCCAACATCCAAAACCTCTTATTTAATTTGGAGGTGTTTAAGCATTTATCTTGTTCTATCTCACTTGACTTCTGAGAGAAGCCCAGAGGAGTCACAGACAGAAATTGCATTTATCCAGACACACAGATCCTTGAGATTCTTGGAACACCTGACCCATGTCAGTACCGAAGTTCTTAATCTGATTAATGCTGTAAGTAAAATTTCTAGGTTCCTTTACTCAAAAAAAGGAGTAATGTAAATAGAAGCTTAGTGTTCATCTGGAACAAGTAGCTCAATAGGGCTGAAAGTAAACAACTGCAAATAAGCCATGGTTTGTGCTGGATGAGTTTTAAGAACAGAACAATATATTAATTTGGCCAGGACAATATGCATGATCTGATCCCCCATCAAAGTCTTGAAGGAAATTAGGAAGGAAGGAACTAAGAAGAAAGAAATTAAAAAGGAAGGCCTTAAAGGAAAGAATACGCTTGGATAAATCACTGCTATTAGGAAATTGATAGGCTTTATTTATAGAACAATGATCCAGTGTCTTCTTTTTGTACTTTATCTTAAACAGCTACTAAGCACAGTGGAAGAACAAGTTGTGCAAGAAAGCTCAGGGGTAGAACAACATAAAAAATTAGTAGCTTTGAAGCTGTGGTGAAGTAGAAAAACCCCACAGACTGCATAAGAAAAGAGGCATGGAACACAACTTGCTTAAATGACCTTCCTTTCAACAGGAGAACAAGTAATTAGTAAAACCATCTGAACAGTTTAAGACAGAAACATAAACAGACACATCTTTTGCAGGTGATGTCAAATCATTGTGTCAAATCCTGCTTAGGCCAAACAGCTGCACAACAGTGCATTTTCTAGCATCCAACTGGCAGAACAGCCTATGAAATTCATAGTGGTTAAGTATTGCAACTTGCTTCACATCACAATCATAGTTGGCATTAATATAAACAGCAACTTGCTGAACTGCTAAAACTCTACAAATAGGTTTCAGGCTAGAGGACAGTAATTTAGTGGCACAATATCCAACAGACAGAAGCAAATGGAACAATTTAAAGCCTTTACCCTTGAACTAACTTCCCAAGTAGGACACAAAACAATTTTATTGCAGGAATTATTGACATTTTCATTGAAACTGAAGGCTCTCATTTCAGCACCAAGCAGATGTGTGTAATGCCAATGAAAATAACGTGTATGTACTTATTAGATCATTACTGTTCTTTACTGTTCATTACTGTGCAAAATTACTGGCTGGTATAAAGAGATTATAATAGACTGAACAATCTCCTCTTTGTCAATTATTGGTCAAACTCCGTTTATTCTCTGAATAAATGTTAACAGTAAGGCCTACAGCAAAATCAACTGAAATTCAAATGGGGATTATCAAACCTGAAGATTTGTTTTTGTAAACAATTTGATGTTCTGTTATAGACCATGAAAGATGATCCTAGAAACAGTTCATGACTCCGCTGTCAGCCACATCAGTCAGTTATCGCTGAACTGCTGTCCTCCCTTTAATTGCTGCAGGATTCCAGTCACCTAACAGTGGCACTTTGAGAAATCTATAAAGCAAATAGGACATGTGAATTATATGGTATGTTAGAAAGGAGTCAAGGCTGACTGTCAACAAAAAAGCAAGCTTTTCGAATTAGAAGGCTGATTCAGGTTTTATTTCCTGCATTTAACTGTGGCCTGTCAAGGATGCTCCTAGTTTGTATTTTCTAAGTACAATAAGAATACAAGTAGATGGCTTACGAAAGCAGCAATGGCAATGACTATGAAAGAGACCCTATATATGACTTCTTGAACTCATTTGAGAAAATAGATAAAAGGAGTAAAACCAAAATTTGTGTTTGGTCTCCAACATAAACTGTCTCGGAGATTCACTTCAATTCCCAGTATTCAAGTCTTGATCAGCAGTAGACACAAAGTCTTAACAGAAAGCAGATGACTTGCTGCTTCTTTTATCTGCTGCCCATATTACTCCTCCTACTCTTAAATTACTATAAAATGTAAACTTAAGATAAATCTTTTAAGTCTCTAAGTTTAGACAAGAGCTTGGGTTTTCTTTGCTCCTCAAGTCTTCCCAACATCACCCTCACATGTGTAGTATCTAGCCATAGTAATCAGGAAACCTGAGACAACAAAAAAAATCTAAGAAAGCTCCTAAAATTTGCAATTATTTGACTTCAAACAAAAAAAAAATTAGCTCTAGCTCTCCTGAGGTACCAGTACAAAAGTATGTTCCCTGAGCTTTCAGTTCTGTAACCGGGAATTTCTTTCCTAGTTCTTTATGCCTCATAGGAACTATTTTGCTGCCTGAGCAGTCAGCCAAACATTGTAACTGCAGAACAAATCTTTCTTTATTTACTTCTACAGAACTTCATGAATATTCTCAGAAATGCCAAGCTGCTTTATTAGCCTTCTGAATTATTAAAAGTTCTCAAGCTAATTCCCTGTTATTAATATTTTGACTTCGTTTTATGATTGCATCTGGCTGCAGATTATGCTTACAAGTCTTGTCTAGTAGCTTCTTTATGCATTGCAGTAGTTGTATTTCATCTTGGATAAATATATTATGTATAATTGTTTTCTCTTCCAAACTGATGAGGCTCAACTTCTTCAAAAGCAGAATGAAAACCGAGGTTCTGGTTTCCAGTTGTTTAAGCCTGTTAATTATTTGGTTCCTTACAAGCTTTTGTACTGCCCTGGCACAGCTCTATCATGGCCCTTTCCATCTTATCAGTCCCTGAAGAGTGTCTAGCCTTCACCTTTTCCTTCCCATTTCTTCCATTATGTGTTCTTGCTTCTCTCTTATCCTGATTTCTCCCCAGTCTCTTCACACCCTCCCCACTGCCATTCCTTGTGCTGTCATGTCCTTGCTTTCTTGTGGCCTTTGACGTGCCCTTGCTTTATCAGTTGAATATATTGTGTAGAACGCTCCTGGTGTGGACATCTGTCAGCTGTTTGTGCTCTTGCCAGTGGAGTTACAGTTGTATCTGCAATCTGCCAGTGAGTATCTCCAGATCAATCACATCTTTGAGTAGATCTGTAGTAACTAACGAGTACTGTCAAGGGCTATGAGCAGCTGTGGTATGTAACAAATCACAGTGCATGTACATCTAACTTCATAGTTGGTATAAATTACCAGTCCTGCTAGCAGGTGGTGGAAGATTTAGACCATTTACCTAATTTCATCGTTCTGCAGAAGCTAAAGCTTAAGATATTATTGTGTTTTTTTGTTTGTTTTTGTTTTGGTGCGGGTTTTTTTTTGTTGTTGTTGTTGTTATTTGGTATTTTGTGTTTTTTTTGTTNCGGGGCCGCGCCATGAGCGCCTGGTAGAGGGGCCGCGATGAACCTGCGCGGCTTCTTCCAGGACTTCAACCCCAGGTGAGCGCGGCACGGGCAGCGCCGGCCCGGCAGGGTTAGCCTGAGGGCCCGGCCGGGAGCGGCGCTGGTGTGGGACCCGTCAGGTTTGGAGCGGAGCGGGGCCTCGGGTGGCCCTTCCGCACCGCGAGCTCGGGCGGCGTTTGGAACGCGCCGTTCCCGGCCGGTTTTCCTGCCCAGAATCACTGAATCAGCCAGNATTTTGTGTTTTTTTTGTTATTAGCATTTCATTTGCAATGTAACCCTGAGGGAGGAGCTCTGGGGATTCTCACTTCCAAAAACTGTCACCAGAGAATGTACCCTGGCACGTAGTCATCGTGTAAACTATCCTGATCTGCTATAGAATTTCCTAAGTCTTTTTCGAGTCAAACTCATTGACTTGAGTTAGATTTGCATCTATCTCCCAGTGAGCCATATGGACTTTATTTAAAAATGAAAAACCTCCTGTTTCTCAGGGTCATTTGTTCCAACAGCCGATTACTTTCACTTACACAAATGAA
>VZTZ01045192.1:301439-514252 GCA_013400955.1 Drymodes brunneopygia | reverse complement strand
CTTCCGCACCGCGAGCTCGGGCGGCGTTTGGAACGCGCCGTTCCCGGCCGGTTTTCCTGCCCAGAATCACTGAATCAGCCAGGTTGGAGAAGACCTCTGGGATCATCGAATCCAGCCTTCCCAGCGGCCCGGGTGTCGGTGCGTGCTCCCCGCGGCTGTTTCGCGGTCAGGAACTGGGAACGCGAGGTGCTCTGCATCTACTTTCCAGCCCCACTTCCAGTCATCTGCTTTGTTATTGTGTAACTTTCTCGGATTACTCCCAGGATTTTTCTGGTGTTTGAGTGTTTCCCCGCGGTACTTTGGGGTGCGGAGGTTCCCGCACGTCCCCGCGCAGGCTCTGCCGTGTCCGCAGGTGTGAACAAACCCGGGCCACGCGGGGAGCACCGGGGAAGGCGAGCTCGTCCTTCGGCCTCCCTTAGAATTATCAATGTGAGGGTCACTGGGGTTCTGCTGACTCTCCAAGCAAGTACTGACATGTAACTTTTAAAGAAACAGAGAATGAGTAAAATTTTACCGGGTTTTACCGGATACTTTAAGACCACAGACTAAGGGCCTGCAAGTAAGATGTGCAAGGTGGCTTGAGATGCTGAGAGTCCTGGAAAAACCTTGCACGTGAGAGGCCTTACATGATGGCAGTTAGAGCAGGCTGTGTTCAGTCAGTTATTTAGACAAACGAAAGGGTAACCAGATCTCTAGGAAACGCATTGTTGCAGAGGCTGAAATAAACAGTTGAAATATGTGTGGTCGGAGTAATGGAAAAGTCAGAGCAGAAGTCCTAGAAGCTTATGAAGTTTTGTTACTGCAGAGTGATGCTTGCAGCTTATTTGGGTGCTGAGTGATTAATGAGCAAGCCGAATGTTGCACTTGTGCAGGTGTCTTCGTGTTTTGATGTGCCTGGAACACTCTGGGAACAGTGGTATTTCATGGCTGTATTTATTCAGGAGCCAGGGAAAGTACAGATTACACAAATATTGAATGTCAAAAATGGATGACTAGCTGTGGAGCTGAGACATCTCTTTGTTGCTATGGAGTGTGACTGGTTTATATCATCCTATCCCGAGGTAGTTGCATCAAGCATGCGGGGAGATGCTGACACAATAAATGTGTTTTTCATTATTAAGGGGCAGATGAGACACTTGTTCTGAGTAGACACAGAACAGCTTGATATCAAACGAAGTGATGCTGATCTGATGAATGCTTTGTTGTTTGATGTGAGTGGAAGTGGGTAGTTTGAGTTGTGCTGTTGGAGAAATGGTAGTATTCCTGCCAGTGGCTGCTTTATTCTGTTCCTTAGGTTATCCTTGTTTTAAAATACATACAGTTACCTCTCTAAAACAGTGTTGAAACCTAATTACGTGTTTTATAAAGCAGTCTGTGAGCGTCTGGTGGATGGGTGGGAGACTTTTCCCTTCCTGTCCTTTGAGGAAATCGCCTACTATGTATTTATTTTATCTGGTTTTTGGTGGTACAAGCAGTTGCTGTGCCACTGCTCAAGTATAAGTTTATTCATTCTTAAATTGATTATGTTATTAACTGTATCAGTGTAGCTATTTTAAATTTGTAAGCACCATTCTCAATACTCCAGTGAGAAACTTCAGTGTGTAATAGGTAACTTTGCTAAAAGTTTAACCTGTTGGGTTTTTCTTTTCTATAATATTGTTTTTTTAACTGAGTGTAAATATAAAGAAAAAATTCCCTGAAGTTTGCCCTATTACAATTCATAATAATTTTTAACCTTTAACTGAAAGTGGTGTGGATAAAATTTCATAAAATACATAACTCAGTTTTGAATATCAAAAACTGCTTAATTTGATTGTACAACAGAACACATTTTTTAAAAACATGTACAGCTGGTATTTTTGTGATGCTCTAATAATACAGCTCCTGACTGGATCATTGTGGAAGGGAACTATTTATCTCAGTCCATTCAGTGAGATTGTCATGTGAAAATGCTTTTGATGTGTTTCCTTGAAGCAATGGTTTTATAAGTGAATGAGATGACATATGCTATGATGAAATATTTGATTCTTTGCAAAGAAGCTCGACACATTTTCTATTAGGAAGTATCCCAGTGACATTTCAGTTGATTGATTTTGTTGTCCTCTACAAAGCTAATGTGAAGTTGCCTGCCTTGATTCCTGACTGGTTTTTATTTTTGTTTGTTCAATAGCAAATTCCTTATATATGCCTGCCTGCTGCTCTTCTCTGTGTTGCTCTCTCTACGTCTGGATGACAAAATTCAGTGGAGTTACTGGGCTGTGTTTGCTCCAATATGGCTGTGGAAGTTGATGGTGATTGTTGGTGCTTCAGTGGGAACAGGAGTATGGGCCCGAAACCCACAGTATCGGTAAGTTGATGATGTTTGTTTGGCAAAACAGAGGGAATGTTATGTTTTGTCAGTCTAGGACAAAATAACTTTCAGATCTTTAAATACATCGGTGTTAAATTTTTTTCATAATTTGAGTAGAATGTGAGTTTGAAGATCCCAGGGCAAAAGAAAAATGACCTTAAATGAAGTGCAATAAATGTCTTTTCTGTCTGTGGTGAATATTAAATGAAAAATTTTGTTGCACAGATCTCCTGATACACCCACATTTTGTGTGGTTTAGGTCTTGTTTGCCCCTTCTAATAACGGGTCTGCTGGTGTGGGGAGAAGTTCTATGTGTGCTGTCATTTTACAGGCATTTTACTTTTAGTAACAGAAAATACCTGTTGCAATACTCTGGCTTAGGTAAATGAAGAAATTCTGGGGAAAGATAATGATTCAGTGAATGCTGGTGCAAAAATCAAACAGATCATTTTAAATTTAGCTTATTTCCTAACAACCTGCATGATGACTGACTGTTGATATGGTAGCAAAGAAATCCTGTTTTATCTGCCTAGCTATGGAATCCTTTAAAATTTTTCTAATCATAAAAATCCCACTTCACCCTTTAAGTAAAATACCTCCAATGTTCAGCTTTATGGTCAAGAAATCATATTAGGTCATCAGGAGTGGCGTTTAATGGGTATAATATGTATGTTTATTAAAAATAAGTGTTAATATCTGAAGCTCAAGCAAATGTCCTGGGATGTTTGCATGGTAATGTGCTTTCTTACAGGCAAGTAAATTCTTCCTTATCCTCTCTTCAGAGCAGAAGGAGAAACCTGTGTGGAGTTCAAAGCTATGTTAATTGCAGTAGGCATCCACCTGCTACTGCTGATGTTTGAAGTCCTGGTGTGTGACAGGATCGAAAGAGGAACCCATTTCTGGCTTCTGGTCTTCATGCCACTGTTCTTTGTGTCTCCAGTCTCAGTTGCAGCTTGTGTGTGGGGATTCCGACACGACAGGTCTCTGGAGGTGAGGCTTCATTTGTGATGTGTGAAAGTCATGGCAGTGCACAACCTGGGATCAGTTCTGTGGCAGTTTGTCTCTCAGGAGAGCACAATACCGAGGACATCATCAGTCCAATTAATTGCACTCATTTGTAAATGGGAGTGAATAATGTAACTTTTTCTAGTATCTTCTGGTTTTTTCAACTACCAAATTGCAGCATGTTTTGAACCTGCTTTTTTATTATTTTGTGTTAAAATGACTTGCCATGAACTCTGCAATATAGACCAATCCCAGACATGTGGAAACAACAGAAGAAAAGTCCACTAATTGCAAGCACCATCTCTAGGCAGAATTGAATTTCCAGAGCCCCACATAATCAGGGCTGAAAATGTCTTAATATCACAATCTGTGTGCTTAGTCTTTAATTCGGGAATGTGAATGGTAGGCAGTTACATTAGGGTTTTATTTTCTGCTGCTATCTTACCTCTAACTCCCCTCGGTTTTGGAAGAACCTTGGAAGGATTCTCGAGGTGCTCCCACAATTGTGGCATTTTGCAATAAATTTAGAATTCATATTGAATTTTAAGGAGTTTTTTGTTTTGCTGTGTCCTCAAACTACCCCATGACAACTAAAAATCGGAGTTTTAGATGAGACTCAGCTTTTTTCAGTATTTTAATTTCAAGGGACTGTTTCTCTAACATTAGCATAAGATGGGTTTTTCACTAGAGAGAAACGTTTTTGGTAAATGATAGTTACGATGACTGGTAAACTGATATCCTAAGTTCATTTTGGAACATTTGTCAATAGAATTTTATTTTGCAGGGTTCTATTACCAGTTAACCATTGCTAATAGTAAAATTTGTGTGGAAGTGCTTGCCATCTACTGGATGATGCTTGATTGCCCATTGATTTACAGATGACTGCACAGCTGCTAAGTACTGGTAGAAGTGGAATCCATAAAAGGCAACAGCTGTCTCAACTAATTTTTATTAATTTTTTTGTTTTACTCTGAGTCATCCTCACTTAGTGCTGTTCTACTTTCTCTTCTTTTTACTCTGTGAAGATTTCATTATTTCCCTTTCATTTGCTAGAAACATGAGGGGTCTCCCTTTAATCCAGGACATCAGTTTTTGACTTGAGTAATCAAAGCGGTTGTTAATCTATTATTATTTTCATAAGTATTTAATCTGAAATACATTATCTGCTCATTCCTGTTCTGCATCTGATTAGGTGATCAGTAAGTACATGCTGGGGTTTTTGTCTCTCTACCATGGTGGGCTCAGAAAAAGCTTCCTTTTATGTGTTACACTATTTTTATAGTCAGTAAAACACGATTTATTTAAAGTGTGTTGAATTATTAAGTTGTGAGCCACCGCAAATATATGTGCACTTGCTATATAGATCTCATATGTTAACTTGATTCTAAAAATTATTTGTAGCAATTGATCCTCTGATTTTTATATTTTTCTCTCTCTCTTTGCTCTTGCAGCTTTCTGGTTGCTTCGTCTTACACTTGAGTGGGGGGGGTTGGTGGTTTATTCTTTTAAGAAAGACAGTGGTACAAAATCATTTTAAATCTACTTTTTCACTCTTTTAAAAATAACTTGTAGTTGAACAGTGGAGACTTTAGTGTGGTCCCTGAAGCTGGCAAGTGCCTGCTGCCTGTTGGAGTTTTGATTCCCCGTACTGTAACTTTCAAAGACATTTATCCAGATTACAGTCTACACAATCATGTATGTTAGTGAAAAGTAGCATGTAGTGTCTTCAGAGAAATACTGCATTTAAAAGAGGCCTTACATAACTGCATACTTTTAATTAAAATGAGTAATGTTCCTAACTTGCATTCAAAAGCTTCAGTTAGACTTTTCAGATAATAATTCCGTGGTCTTTGAAAATCCTACCCATTGTAGGGCTGTCCATAAATTAGAAATACAGTCTTGCCAAGTGTGGTGGTGTTTCATTGTCTCACTTTGTTCAAGCTAAACACAGACTCTTTTAAAACAAGTGTAATGAAGGGCTGTTTCTCATAGTGGCAAGCAGGACTCATGGAAACCTTTCACCAACATTTTAATGAGAAGAATTGCTTTTCTCTATTGCCACAAAACCCACGTCTTCAGTGTCATTTAAAATATCTCTCAATTATACACTAAATGATTTGAATGTGGCTGTCATATTCCAATATTCCATGTATTTCTTTTTTCCCCAAGATAGAGCTTGGACTTTTAATTTAGACTGTTGGTAGTTCTGTCCATTACTGAAACTACTAAATATTCCAAAAGATTAATTTTGCTAATTTTAAGTTGAAGGTCTTTTTACTATTTAATTTAATTCTAGCACTATTTCTTATATGAAAAGTATAGTTGTTTTCTGATGCTTTGCTTTCTTCGTTCTCATAGTTTGATTTTTCTTATTTCTCTAATCACTCTAAGTGCCTTTTTTTTTTTTTTTAAAATACCAGGAAGATCTTGGAAACAGATGACTCTACATTATTTGGTTGGGATCACACCCACACAAGTTTGAAGATATTTAGTAATATAAAAAAGTAAATGCAAATGAATTTTCATATTTCAGTGATAAGAATGGGGTCAGAGAAGTGCTTTGACAGGTTCATTGGTTATTCTGGAAGTGAGTTTATCATACTAAGAGTTAATTAATGTTTTTTCTTTTTCTAGCTGGAAATCTTGTGTTCAGTCAATATTCTACAGTTCATATTTATTGCACTCAGACTAGATGAGATCATCAGATGGCCATGGCTGGTATGTAACCAGTGTTTTCTTCTTATCTTTGTTTAAATGCTGAATTTCATAAAGATATTTATTCTCGGGAACAGTTATTATGTAAACAGTCCATTATTCCATTTTTGCTTGTTTGGCAATCCTTCACTGAAGGTCCGGCATTTCATTCAGTGGTCATGGGAATCAGAGGCTGTTCTTTGGGCACATCATCCTCTGAGGGAGAGGAATGTGGCATCAACTGCAGTTAATCTCTGAGCAGCAGTTGAAAGAGAAATCCTCATCCAAAGTTCCCAAAGGGAACACTAAACAAGCCATGAAAATGATTGGTGACTTAGAGAATGTGTTGGTAAACGAAGTGTGGTAAATAACTAGTTTTATTTGTTGAGTTACCATGCATGTAAATCCTCTTACTGTGCAAGTAGTCACTGTCAAAACTGCTGAGATGTCCTGTCCCAAGTGCCTTTAGAATACAAAAGTGCTGTTTCTGTGTCTGGATTTTTGCAAACTACCATAAAACTGACAGTCTGGCATGGTTATGTCTGCCCTTTCTATCGTCAAAAAACCTTGAGAAAGGATTGAAACCCTTTAAAGTAAGGCAGCGTAGGAAGTACTTGCTAAAAATCAGTTTCAATTACAGTTTGAGCCCACGCAAAATCACAGAAATCTTACTAAAGTTGAACTACATTGCCTTAATTTAAAATTGTTTCAACTTGATGGGGTCTAGAAAGCTGAGGAATCCCTTAACTGATATGGCTCAAAACAATGCACATGAGTTTGATGCTCTTCTGCTAGCCATTATATCAGTTAAAGATTTAATTTTCTTGTTTAGACTTAATATGTAGACTCAACTTTATTTTAAAAAAACTGAAACAAATCAAATGTGTCTTTCTTTCAGGTGGTCTGTGTTCCACTGTGGATCTTGATGTCCTTCCTGTGCCTTGTCGTGCTCTATTACATCGTGTGGTCCGTGCTGTTCCTGCGCTCTATGGACGTGATCGCTGAGCAGAGGAGGACACACATAACCATGGCTGTCAGCTGGATGACAATTGTAGTTCCACTGCTCACATTTGAGGTAGGAAAAGCCATAATGAATTTGATGTGTCTTATTCTTTTTTCAGTAAGTAATGAATGATGATTTTTGGACTTACTGAAATGAGAATGCTGCTCTTTGTTTTGGAAGAAAATATTAACAGCAAATAGAAAACACAAACAAGAATTCTATGTTCCTTTAAAGTTTTCTTGAGTAAAAGCTGTATTACATTGGAATTATAACTACATGCTTCTGTGAAGACCATTTTTTCCTCACAGATGTGTGAAATTAAAGATTTCAGATGAGCATATGCTTTAAGCAGTTTGAAAGTGAGTATTGCAATGAAACTAATAGAATAATTTTTTTGCCATTTAGATCTTGCTAGTTCACAGACTGGATGGGCATAATTCTTTTTCTTTCATACCCATATTTGTTCCTCTCTGGCTTTCCCTGATAACGTTAATGGCAACAACATTTGGACAAAAAGGAGGCAATCACTGTAAGTATTTCAGAATCCTGGAAACAGATTAAAAATCAATGTATTTTATTAAGATTTGTATTTTCAAAAAGGGCTTTTCTCTTACTACTGTTTTCAGGCACTTGTAATAAGGTTTCAGTGCTTACAGTGTCTTCCTCTGTGGCACCGTTTACTTTGGTTGAGGTGCAAAGTCTTTTATGTTCCTTCTCTGTACTGATGTGACACTGTAATGTGTGAAGCTAAATGGATTCTTGCTGGGATAGTGTAGCTGTAATTTATGCAGATGGATATACACCCAGGCATGCATGTGCAGACATGGAGCTGTGCAAATGCTTGTCCAGACTGTATGTGTGTCTGTGTGTATATAACCTGAATTGTAATGTTACAATAGGTGTAAGGAATGCTGAGAAGCTGCACTAACAAATCTTATTTATATGCAAACAATCAAGAGATCTGAAATAGTCTACCTAATTACGTGTTCATTCTGTTAATAATGTAAAATGATTTGGTTTCTTTTAGGGTGGTTTGGAATTCGCAAAGACTTTTGCCAGTTCCTGCTTGAAATTTTCCCGTTCTTACGAGAATATGGAAATATCTCTTATGATCTTCATCATGAAGATAATGAGGAGACAGAAGAAACGCCACTGCCTGAACCACCAAAAATTGCACCAATGTTTCGAAAAAAGACTGGAGTGGTCATTACACAGAGTCCTGGAAAATACGTGATTCCACCTCCCAAGTTAAACATTGATATGCCAGATTAAGATGACAGTCGCATATTAAACTTGAACTGGTCATCAGCAGACAGATGTATTTCATCTCATGCCTTGTCCCAATTCCTTTAAAATAGGTATTGCTGAATCAGTGGCTTGGATTACACAAATCAGAAATCTTGAAGATAATCTGAGAGCTTTTCCAGAAATACGTGGTTGTCTAATTTGTGAACCTTCCTAACAGGTTGGTTGCACGCTTGCCTGTATAGTATTTATATGAACATTTTTAGCAGTGTAATATATTGTTTAAAAGTCCTGTTGTGTACAGTATAAGTATTATCTAAAAGTATTTTTTTAAAAACCCTGTATGAAATGCCTATGCTATTCCAGGTGTCTTTTAGGTCCTAAATATACACTTGATTTTCATGTCTCTTTTAAATGCTTTGGGATGCCTTAGCATAGTACCTCTCTACTCCTTTCTCTGTTCAGCCACAATCATTGTCTCAACCACAGGGCACAAGAGTGTTGCACTCCTCAGGCAACACTGGAAAGCTTTTTGGGGGGGTAAGTAGAATGTATGGTGACTTACATGATGCTTTTGAATTAGCTGTGTAAATTTTCATGTAAGTATTTCAACTTTTGTGCTGGCTTGGGAGTTACATGTTGTTTTTGTTGCTTTTCCAGTTTCATGTCTTGATTCTTCTTGAGCAGCATGTACCATTCTCCCATTAGACTAGCTGTTTAATAAGCTGTTCCTCCTTGCATTGTGTGGTCTGTGCCAGAAACATTTGTGGTAGGTTTCACAGCTGTTGGTTAGCTGGTATAAATATCATAGCTTGGTCTTCGTTACCAACTTTGTGTTGGTCAGTGTAAATGATTAAACTTTTCAAGATAGGATCTTGTTGGTGTTGGCATAGCATTTTCTTGTCTGAAGAACTGCTTTGACAGTGTGCCCTGGACTTACAGGTGCTTTGGAGAAATTGAGTCTATGAAATGTGCAGTCCTGTAGTTTATAAAAACTGATGTCTCATATTCCCAAACCCTTGCAGCTGCTCTCCATGTTTAGGTAACCCACAATTTAGATAGTTTAAATACCATGGGTCTCATTTCTTTAGTGTTAGCATAGCAGTAAGAGCAAGGAGTGTGTGGACATTTCTGCATGTGTTCAAGCTGTATGCCTGAAAAACTTGGATGCAGCACTTCATTTCTGATGCTCCAGAGCTCCCTCGTTTTGCCTGTGAACCAGCTACTGCCTGAAACACAACCTAGTACCTATCCCATCCCACAGTTAAATTTTGTTGCAGTTTTATTTTATATGTTTTTTTAAATTTATATACGTATTTGTTATATTCTGGTTCAAAAAATGAGGCATCAGCAGGATTGTTACTGGACATCAGTTTGCATGCACACCACCATAGGAAAGAAAACCAGACACTGAGCTTGCATGAGAAACCTCTTCCCAGGAGGACAGCAGTCCGTGCACAGCAGGTCCAAGGGCAACAGGCACAGCTCTGCACTGTTTTTTTTTTCACGTGCCAAGCACGGTGCCAAGGCAGGTCCTTGAGGCAGTGCTGCCCATACTGCTCCGTGTGCTGCCGCTCAGACAAACGCAGAGGAGCTCCAGCCTCTGCACCTTCCCTTCAGCCAAGGTATAGCAGGGTCTGGGTGGGCCCAGGGAGCTGCTCTGCTACACCCAGCCCTGCCCTGTGGTCACTTCCCCACCCCTCCAGCTGTGCTGGTAGGAGCTCGGTCTGTGCCGAGAACAGGGCCCAGCTCCACGTGTGGTTCAGACAGTGGATCTGCAGGCACTGGCCCTAGGCTCCAGTGCTGGGGCTGCGAGATACCTTCCACAGTTCTGGCAGAAGTGGTGTAGTCCAAGGAGGGACCAGTTTCTTAAGTGCTCCAGTAAAGTGTTTGAGTACAAAGGCTCTGCCACTTGTCCTAATCTGTTTTTAGAGCCATGCCTAGGTGTGGCCTTGCTCTGGAAAATCAAAAGGATTTTCACTTAACGTAAGGTGTGAATTTTGAAAAACTCTTAAGAGTGCCAAAACTTAGTGGCTATTATTTGTAATTCTTCACAATTGTCTTGAATTCAGTATTAGTTTTTCAAAGACAGCTGGTATTTTTCATCTTAAATAAGAGAAAAAGATGTAACTGCTCTATTTCATTTTGTACAAGCACCTTCTCATAATGGCCTTTCTGCAATGTCCATCAGGTCACAGAGCTATATCCATCATATGCACACCTTGTGTACCTGAAGTGTGAATTAAAAGAATTTATCCTTAAGGCAGGACTAGGAGTGGTCTAGGACAGATGTTCTGTAAATTGTGGCAGCCTGGTTTTAAGCACCATTTTCCTATAATCAGAGATGCAGGTATCAAAACATCATTTTAATTTACATTTAAGTTGGCACACAATCCATAACCATACATTTAAAAATGGCATTTACTTAGTTGTTTACACAGGAAAAATCTAGAAGAACAATAATTTCCTGAAATAGTCATAAAAAACACATCTTGTTTGTTTTGCCTCAAAAAAGCGGTTCTTCAAATGTATGTGGCATTTCAAATAGTTTTGGAATGGAATCCTAAACAAGATGTCGATGTAATTCACAAGTCAGCATCTTAAATACAAGTCTGCATTTAGGTAGGAAAAATAATAGTAAGGGGCAACACCTACAGTTTTGAAGGGATCAGTTCTTCAGGGATGTCCACTTGCCACACCCCTGTTCTCCCTCTGGCAGGGATTGGTTCCAGGAGCCATCTGGGATTTGAAACAAGTGTCAAGTATTTCTGTTCCAGATTACTGAGGACAGCTTTGTTTTCCAGCTCTAGAATCTCTTCAGGAGGCAGGTTTTCTGGATAGAGTGATGTCTCTCCAACATCAATTAATCCTGTATTTTACAATTAAAATACAAAATTAGTTGCCAGTTTGGTCTCCTAGAGGAACGTTTTCCAGAAGTAATCCTCAGTGTCCCTCTGAGGACACAGAACAGCCAGTTTGTTACCAGAAGAGCACAGTCAGAGGGAGGCACACCTCCCACCTGTGCTGTTTGCTGCAAAAGTCGATGTGATTCAACTCTCACGTGGGTGAAGAAAAGGAGGAGGGCACAGATAAAATCACCCAGCGATGCAAAACTCCTTGAAAAGCAGCCTGCATCTAAGGAGACACAGCTGCTACCAAAACTCCTGAGCTAGAGTTGGCCTCGGACCAGCTTCAGTAAAGCATAAAACTCTCTCTGCTCCTCTCAAGCCACAATTCTATTAACGTTTTTAAATCATTAAACTATTTGGAAATGCCTGCTCTCCGGAAGCCTCTTAATGTCATGAAAGGGAAATTCTCTATTGCTTAATCATCAAAAATGTTAAAATAAATATCAAAGAAGCTTTGATACCTTCTCCACAATTAAGCATGCAATTTATGTCAAGGCTGCAAATCTACATATTACATAGGATGTACAATTTTCAGCACTATAGAACCACAACAACGTTCAGTGTATGGGACAGAATTAATTTGTTGTGCAGGAGTAGCTAAAAGTATTCAAATTACAATGAAAGATGGTGTAACAAAGATACCTACAATGAAATAGTACAAAACGAGTGCTGGATAAAAACTTTCTAAGTGTACAGTGCCCAACAGCCACTGTATGTCAGCACAACTTATGCAGTGAAACATCACTGCCTCTGCAGTGTGTGTTACAGAAACAAACTTCTTCACTGCCAAATACCAAAAGCGACAGAGGGGGTTTGTTAAACTGAAATAGGATTTATTTATGTATATTCTAGAATGACTTGCAAAGTTCTGCATCATCATGAATTCGCTTGACCACGAGTACTGCAAAATGGTTTCAGTAAGAGTTCCTAAGGTCAAAATGCAAGAAGTGTGGAATTGACATGTATTATGCTGAAACATACAGGAATTGAAATTGACCCTCCGTAACAACTCCTGCTCCACTCCTTCAAAGTGTTCAAGGAATGTCATGATGAGTGCAAATGCATAAAGTAGATGTGTATTTGAGGGACTGTTAAGGGACTGAAAATTTACAAAGAAAACATAACCCAAGGATGCTTACCTGCAATAACTCCTCTGCCAAATTTTTCCCCTTCATCCAACAAATCTTGCAGTTGTTTCGGTGTCATGCCAAACCTATTCAGAAGTATTTCTCTCCATGTTTCATCTTCCCAGTCCTTAACAGCTATATGAATAGCAATGGTGCAGTTCTTGTAGCCTGCTAGCAAAGGACGCCAGCGAGTCTCTACTGTTTTGACTTGGTTTAGAAGCAACCCTGCGTAGGGCTGTCGGAAGGAAAGGCAACCGAATTTCATCGTGCTCCTCGCATCAGAAGCCGTTTATTTCCTGTAAACACAGAGACGCCCGGGGATCAGCCTCCAAAAGCGGCCGATGTCCGTGACAAGCTCCAGGCCCTGGGGTCGCGGAGCTGCGCGGAGGGAGCTGCGCGGCCTCCCCGGAGGCGGGTCCGCCCCCGCGGGCCCCGCTCTCCCCTCGCCGCGCTCCGGGCTCGGGCTNGGTGGGGGCGCGGGGCGGGGACCCGGGGCCCGCTGCCTTGAAGGGAGCGCGGCCGCGCTGCTGCTGCGGCGTTTCGGTCGTGTCGGGAGGCGGGATGGTGCTATGGCCTGGCCTGGCCTCGGCGATCCGGAGGGGCGGGTGCCTGGCAGTGGGGGCTGAGGGGAGCAGGGTGTGCCCTGGCCGGGGCCCGTCGGATGTAGCACTGCCAGGCTCCAGTGAGGGGCTTGGTGCCCTCCTGCCGCGGGAGCACCGTGTCCGCAGCACCTCAGGGGTACCTGTCCGGCTCTGCAGCCGGGAGGTGCAGGGCTTTGGCCCCACTGTTCATACCTAAAAGTCATTTAGCACATGAAATTCAGTGTCTCTCACTTCCTTGCTTTCTTCGGCCATTAGGTTTTTTGGGACAGAATTTCCCAAAATGTTCTCATCCAGCCCTACTGTCTGAGGATAGCCTTACCTGTGTCCTGTCGCTTTCAACTGCATGTTTTGCATCAAGGCTTTGCCCCTCTAATACAAACGTTTTGAGCAACGCAGTTACTGTTTGACAACAGGTTTTGTTTGTGCTAGTCCCGCTGTGACCTCTGGCAACAGGGAGCAACGCGTGGGGGTCTAGTGAACACAGTAAAATTCAGAAACCTTACAGGAAAGGATAATTTGGAAAAGAAGAGGGTTAGAATAGATGTACAGTCCTGCTGCATGTGTTCAGTTTTAATGGGCAGCCTATATATATTTTATGTCAGTGAGCAAATGTATTTGTACACGGTAATTCCAAGGTGTACAAATGAAAGCAACCTCATTAAGGCAGGCAGTGCTGCTAAAAATGGCTACTGATGCAGCAAGTTGAAGAGTTGAGTCCTGCCTGAATTTCTGCACGTACAGAAGATAAAAAACTGCAGATATATCTGTGTCCAAATAAAAATCGCAGGAGATTCATCTCTCCTGTGGAGCCTTATCTTTCAGCTAGGGATGGTAAACACAACAAGTATTTGGGGAGCTTTGCCATGCAGACAGCATTTGAGAGAAAGAGAGGAGAGAATGTTGAGCAAAAGGAGTGAGTTAGAAGAGATAGAGAAGAGAAAAAAGAAAAGTGTTAGAGAAGGAAAAGAAAAAATGATAGTATTTTAAAAGGGGAAAGGCAATGATGACCATTCCTTTGTCTTTTGCTTTGTTAAATCACATTTATTAACCATGAGAAATCTCAAAGTAACTTTAACAATTCCAGGAACTCACAAGTAGGAAGACTAAAGTGATCTGCTGGAATTACACTGAGAAAGAGAGATGGGCAGGTCCTATACTTAAGAAGGGCAGAGGAACTTCATATAGCGAAAGGTAAGACTAATGATGGAGTTTTTTGTCCAGGTCTCTGACTTTGTGAATAGTGGGTATTTATTGGTAAAACCTTATAAGTAACCTTAGTATTCTGTAACTGCAGGGTTAAGTGATTCTTTTCTGATGATAAGCCCTTCACATAGCTTTTATGAGAGCCAGTTTTGGCATATGCTTTAAATACACCTTCAGTGAATGTTGTGTATTCGGAAGTATTTTATGGCTGGTAGATTTTAACTGTTGAGACCTAGTTTTACTTATTACCGTGTTCTGAAATTTCTGCTTCATTATCCCATTTTTCCCCTGGGTATTTCTAATATCTTGTTCAAAATGTTCCAGATGGAGTAATTCCAGTCTTTTATATAACATCATAATAATAAGAAAAATTAATAGGTGATATGGATTTAAATTCATTGTAGTTTTTACAGGGTTATTACTTTAAATGCTTCTTTTGCTTTAAGCTGTTTCCATCTTACTAGATGTGCATGGTTAGTACAAGAACCTGTTGAATCTGTTTAGGGTTGTGAGTAATGAGCTTCCATGGGGGTTTTGGTATTTGCTTTTGGTATTTTTCCACTGTATAATTGTATTTTATGTGGGGGTTATTTATTTTGGGGAAAATATAGGCCAGAATGTTTTCATGTTGTGTAAGCAGCTTTGTTTTATGTTCATGTACCTTATAGCATGATTTTGTATCAGGTGTTTCATCACATAAATAAAATGGATTTTTTTTTTCTTAATCTAAGGAAAAATCTCCAGGCTACTTAAAATCTCAAGTCTAACAGCTCTAAATAAAATATAAATAGCAGAAGATACGTGTGCTACTACCAAAGGTGAATAAATATTATGTTAAAAATCTCCTGTCACAAAATTATCTCACTTGGTTTGTAGAAACCTTGTCCCATATATTGGAACACTCACTAGAAGACTTAACAATTTCTAGCAGCATGTAAATAAGGCCCTGAAATTAGCAATCCTTGTGTACTGTTCAGCTTTTTGTGTGATGAGTGGTAAAGGGACTTGAGTAGGTTTTCTCAGGATTGAAAATAATGATTCAAAGAGTACATCAGTGAATATGAAAAAGAAAATTCATTCTGATCTTAGCAGATTATCAGCTTATGCTTGGCATGTAGATGCACTTTATTGTTTTCTGGTCACTGTGGCTTTCCCATGCTAACACCAATCTCAAATTATCTCCTCTTGGTGATACATACCTCACACATGATCTCACCAACAGGAAATTCTGCAAATTGTGTCTGTGCTTCCGTAACCTCTACTGCATTTCAGTGCCTCTATATTAGCTTTTCTTAGGGTGTCCCTAAGTTTAATTTTGATAGAGCAAAGACTACATAATTCCCATTACAGAATGTGTTACTGCTTTCTGTGGAGCTAAAACAATGCCTGGTACATCATTTATAAGGACTCGGGTCTGATCTCATCTAGATAGGCAATCATTGCTGTGTTCCTTGTCACATTCACTTAGTAGCTGATTTTACAGGGTTCAGTACACAGCAATAGGGACTGGGATATCTTGTGTCAAAATCAGGTCAGGGGACTTGATCAGCTACAGTTCATTTCCAAAGTGGGGACAGATGTGCTGCAGTATGTTCCAGGAAACTAGAGGCCAAAACTTAAATTTCAGCTGTTAATGACCCGTGAAATACAATTCAATACAATTATTTGTATTGAATGGTCACTATTTAATAGTTGACATTCATGAGAATCTGTACTGTGTTGGTATTTGAACATACACTGCATTTCACTGCATTTTAGAACATCAAACAACATGAAATGTGATCCTGCAACTGTATTCCTTTGGCAGTAATTCCATCATAGGGACTTCTACCAGCCTTCTACATTTTGCCCCCTTTGCCTTAATTTTACTCAGTCTCTGATTCTAACATTATAGTTAAAATAACACTTACATTTTGCCATGTTGTTTTGTATTTCTTTGTACTTATCATAAGAAATTATGACTGCCTTAAGCTTGGTTTGGTAAACATATCTCCAGTTTCTTTGGATGATTCTCTTATTTCCAGATTTGTTTCAACACTGTGTTTTCTGAACAAGTCTCTGGAAATGTGAATCTTTGGCTCTTATTTTTTTTACACACACCTTGCCCCCCACACCCTGCAAGCAGAGCATATTTCTGGTTTGTAACACATCACTGACATCACTAGCCTTGTCAAAAATTTGGGCATTATAAATAGTCAGTCATAGATTGTTGGTGACTTACAGCAAAGTTTTCTTATGTCTTAGAAATATTTTAAAGAGGTCTATACAAGAGGCCAAAGCATAAAGTATTCTACAATGTGCTTGACACCCCTAGACCCCTACTGTCCCCCACACATGCAATGTCCTGCTTTGTCCCTTTTCATTAGATCTTGCTGCTGAATTTTCAGTGTGTTTACACTGGGCATCAGGTGTGTGAGCATGAGAAGGCCAGGTCTGCTGGTGACTTTTATCTGCTAAGTGATTTATTTCTAAACTTATAGATGGCTAATTTAGAGACCATCCTGGTCCTTCTGCTTTTCTGAAGGTTAAAAGAAGGTTGCAGCTATAGGCTGAGCCCCAAGCTAGCTGATTTAGAAACATCTTGTGTAGCTCTCCATAGCAATCTTTTTTGATTGAGATACGTGGCTTCATGCTGAGGTAATCTGCAGGGGAAGGAGGGCTTGTAGTAATGAGCTCTCCTTCCCCTGCTGATTATTATGTCCAATTCACAGCCAACTCTGCTATATATGGCTGCATAAAACATTTTAAAAGATAAGACTGATCAACACCTTTTTATGGCCATAAGTCCTCAACCAGGGTTCATGCTCTCTGAAATGCTGAAAACTTTTTTAAAATTAATCTGCACTCTGGCTATAAAGGGAGTAGGTATCTTTACATCATCTAATTGATGCTGTCTGTCTAGCTTTATAATTATTTGGGGTTTTAATCTGTTTTCAGATGCAAGGTGTTATTGCAAGTTGTAAAAAATCGTATAGAGCTGTTTCTAATAGATAAGTAATAGAATGTTTGCACTACTAAAGTAAAATATTAATGACTTCCTTTGTTTCCTTAGTAAAATCTACTTTTATGACAGCTTTTCGTACTTTTATATGACAGCTAAAATGCTTGGGAATTCTTCAACAAATTCTACTGTGTTTGGCTAAGTACCTTTTCATTCTGTCTAATCAGGAGACACTTAAAGAAAGAAGAGAAAATGAATTGCCTCAGCATTTTGAATTAACCACAAAAGATATTCTTGACAAGAGATGTAAGAAAAAAAAATCATGTGCAGAAGCAATTGTATTTTCTGACTGGTCCTGTATGTTCTTTTATGACTAAAACATTACTTTTCAAAAAAATACTAATCAAAATGGAAAATGCAGTTGTCCTCTGAATTATCTTCCTCTTGAGCTATCTTCCCTGAGAGAAGTGCTTCCAAGTCAGGGGTCAATTTAGTTCTGTTTCTTCTTGGCTTTTTGGTGGGAAGGTTTTTTTTACCTGTGTTTTGGGGGGTTTTGAGCTCATTTTTGTTTGGTTGATGTGGAATGTTAGTCTTTGCATAGTCTGTCTTAGAGCAGGTACCAATAAATGATTTGTTATATTACTGGGAAGAAAATTATTAAAGAATTCAGGGAAGATATGGCTTCTAGCTGATACAGGTTTTTCTGTTCTTGCTGTCTAAAAATACTTGTGATAAAGGGGAAATTTACAGAACAGATATGCATATAGATGCTGTATAGAGTTGCAGTGCATGTTTATGATTGTGATAATTAGAGAAATGTATAAAAGTCAAATATAGAACTGATTGATGTGATGATTAAAACTGGTTTTAGCATTCTACATAAGATTTAAAAATAGTTAGCTTCTGACTTGCTCTTTCTAATAAGCTCTTATGTATATTACTGAATGAGTTTTGTGAGTTTCACTGCACTAAAAACCATTCTATCTGTTTGTGATTATTGCTTTTATATATGTTGAACTTTAGGTCATATTTTGAAGTACACCATCTCATGTTTTCTCTGTATTCTTTTATTTCTTTGTTTTCGGGATTTTTTTTTATTTTGGAGTTAATTGCCTTCTTAATTGTCAGGTATCTTGATTTCCACTTCTTTATTGTCCCCATTAGCAAATACAGTACATTTTCATCATATGTGCCTACTTAGATGAAGGGTTACCTTTCTTTGGGAATACTTGCAAAGAGAAAGTAGTCTGCTATCAGTGATTCCTACAGTGTTAATCTGAATGTACACTGGGGTACTCCAATTATTAAACATGTCAAACGAACCTCATTTCTAATACATCAGCAAGAAGAAATAAAAATAATACATAGATCGATTTTGTGTGAAATCCAAACATAGTTTTGAATTGAGGGCTTATATCCCCTTCATTGTAGATAAACTCTAAAATACCTTGTATCCCCTCACAAAACGAGAGCTCAACATACAGCTCGTAAATGCGAGGGTTTTTTTTCTTTTCTCTTCATAGTTTAATATGCATTCTTCCTTTCTTATGGTTGGGTGGGCTGTTCTAAAGGGGGTTTCGCTGGCTCGCCGTGGCCCCTGTCCCTGGGTGGCGCCAGGAGCCGGGGAACATTCCCGACTTGTGCCAGGGGCTGATCCCGCAGGCGGCCGTGCCCCTTCCTTGTGCCGCTCCTCTGACACAGCGCTGCCTCCGTTCTAGGGCAGAAACAGCGATGACTACAACAGGGACAACAAATTATTTTAGTGGCCTGCACTATGATTTATTTGAAAAATCAAGTTGAAAATATCTCACGTTGATAACTGAATTTCTTTGCATTAAAGGGGGGGAGGACGCCGACACCTTGTGGGGTGTAATAGGCTGTGTATTTGGGTATCCAAGAACTGTCTGTATTAAATCTTCATGTTACTATGTGCTTCATTTCGATCTGACTTGGTTTCCTACTCCCAGCTCCAATCCTAGTCCTGCTTTACTACCAGCACTACAATTCTTCTGTAGCTCTTGCATTGTTCCATTACCCCAGTAGTTCAAACATCTCTGGGGTACCAGTAAGTCCTGCTCCTCAAGCGTGCTAAGATCAAGCAAAAAGAATTTATTCTAATAACATCTGACATACGAATTTAAAGTGTGCACAGAAATTACCAGAGTTAAAACTAAATGCAGTTAAATCTGTGCAAAGCCTGAAAATAACAGTTCTGGATATAAATATTTAAACTTTCTTGAAGTCTGATGTATCAATTTTGTCAGTGGTGAAGACGGTAGAGCCTCCTGTGTTGTTACTGCCTCTGAAAATGGCACGGGGCAAGTGCAGTGTAATAAAATCTTGCAGCTTTAGATTCCCACATATAAATTATTTCTATGCTGAGTGCTTAAAATCTAAAGCTATAACAGTTTTTAACCTCAGGAACTATGGAATCATGTTGATGAAAAAGAGCAGAACTGTGAAGCCACTACAGTATTTACTAATTTATTGTCTATGACATATTGTATCACTGTTTAAAATGGTTGTACAATACATCACAAGCTAAAAGAAACTTCATCACCCATACTGTATCTTCTGCATAAAGGAACTGGACATCTGAAGTAACTTGTTGGGGTAGTTGCATTCTATTTGTTTTGTTAAATGCTTGCTTCCATTTTAGTAAGATAGTGGTTACTTTAGATAATTTAGAGGATTTTGTTTTTAATTGCCAGCTACTGCAGACAGGTAGTAATTTTTCTTTGCAGCTGCAGAAACAAGAGAATAAACAAATAGCTGATGAGTACTGATGTGTTGTCACAAAGTGGATGCTTCCTCACTCCAAACTGTAATTCTGCAACACATCAATTTTTAGCCAATATGTAAGAGCAACAAATGATCGATTCATCAGTATACTTTTTATTCCTATTAATTATGAATGTAGTTGTTTGTTTTAAAATATTACTCTTTGCAAGTAAAATCATTAATTAGTAATCTTCAGCTTGTTAATAATGAGCCCTGAGTTTGGTTTTTTTTTTTCAGAATCACTGGGAAAATGGTTTTGTCACTGTATGCAAATATTTATGTACCTTGGTTGGAATTATGTCCTTGCTTAGCACACTATGTTATTAAAAGTGAAAGAAGTAGTGAGATGTGAGAAAACTTACATGCTTTTCTGACTTTATTAATGCTTGCATTTTTTTTTCCATTCAAAGCCTTTAGAATGTATTTCCTGTATTAAACATATTTAATTTGGAGACTTTGTGGGAGGAAAGTACAATGAATAATTTCTTTGGAGATAGATGAAAAATGTTGACAGGTTTGAAATAAAGCATACTAGTTTCCTACTGAAATTCTGCTGTATTGTCTGTAGAGAATGTCTTTGCACGTCAGAGAAACAAAAAGATCTGCAGCAGATTGTTTTATTGAACTCCTAATATATATGAAGAATCATAATGCCAGCAGTTGTGCTACATTGTTGTCATTGAATAAGAAATCATTGCTGTAGCTGCCTAACAGGATATGTGGCAATGCTGATGGTGGCAGTCTAGACCTGAGTTGAGGCGGAATATTTTGAAACATAGAACAAAAACGTAGATAGCAGGGCTCAGCAGAACAGTTTTGGGGGTAGAACCTGGTGACTAACCACAAGAAAGGAGATAACAGAAATTAGATCTAACTAAAAAATGATGTTATCTTTCACAGTCCTTAAATAGCCTTCATAACCTAATTATGAAACTGTCATATAAGCATTAATGAACAAATTTTTAACACTCCTATTAGGTCTGAGATGATCTATCCTAATATACAGATAGAAAGGGAGGGCACTGGAAGACAAGTGGCTTTATTTCAGAATTGATGACCTGCTTTTTATCCCAAGGGAGGTGCAAATGCTCAGGGCTTGGGAAAAGAAGGTTTTATGGTGCATCTTCCTAATGCAGTGCCTCAGCCACATAAGGTTGTGGGGGTTTTAAGCAGGATTTGATTGTTACATGCATTTCCAAGGAAGCAAAATTGTGCTTTTGTGTTCTGTGCTTGTGCCTTGTTCTTGTCCCATCTTTGGAACTGAGATGTGAGAGTGGTACACCTGCATGGGGGCTCTTGATCAGACGCAGAGAGTCTGTCTGATCTGGTTCCTCAAGTGATACAGCCCTGAGACACTGTCAAGGCTCTGGCCTGTTGTAAACAACACATTAAACAGTGATGTGTGTTGCCATCTATCAATAGCTTTGTGTAGCATTTGTAACATGAAATGGTGTGTCAAATTATTAAAGTTTAATGAAGTGTTGGGATTACTTACCAAATTAATAAAAATAATCTGTTCAAAGACAATAGACTTACCTGAAAACAAAATAAAGATATTCTGATGAGTCCAGCAGTAAAAAGCCCCAACAAACAAACATAGTTGTTCTGTGACTTTTGTTGTTTGCTCTATGTAGGAATCTTACGTAATGTGCAAATGTTGAATTTGTGAAACTAATTAGCACGTAAAGGTCCAGCTGTACTAGTAATCAAAACTTGCTGGTTCAACAGACTAAGTCAAAGTTTTTTTAGTATTAGCACGTCCTGCACATATGGCCCACAGTTGAAGATCTGGAGCTGCTCATAGCAGGAAGTTAATGTTGCAAGTTTTATAAGGAAGTATTTGTTTGTGGCAGTTGTGGAATCAACATGTGGTCTAAATCTGACTGGTGCTTCCAGCGCTGTTTGCGTCTGTAAGGGTAAAAAGGAAAAAGTGATTGATACTGCTCTCATTACCCTCGTACTGTATGAAAATGAGGTACAGTGTTTTAATAATTTGTTGGCTGAGAATCTTATTGAAGAGCCCTACAGTTGATGAATGGTGACCTTGCTAGAAGGTGTAATCGCAGCAACGAAGAAATACTGTTGGTCTTATACTACTCACTATTGAGATTTACTTGCTCGTATTTGTTCAATTACAGTATATTGCTGGCATTTCCTATGTGTTCTTTGTGACAGCGTCAAAGAATGAAAATCATCTTGTTTTCCATCCTTTGGAAACACAAAAAGCACTCTTTAGGTTACCTATCTTACAAATCAAAGTGGACTATCTTGTAAAATGTACTTTAATAAAATAATTTTAATGCATCTCTGTCATTGTGATTTGCAGATCATGAGCTGATAAGTCTTAGCATTTAAATGGAAAATTAGAAGTTTAGATGTTTCTGTGGAAAGAGAGACAGAATCTATTTGGTAATCTCTTAATAAATTACCTGAAGTAACTACTGAGTTGCAAGTACACAAGTGCTTGTAACTGACTAATAAGGCACTTTTAGTACATCGTTTATATACCAGTCACAGTATCTGGTAAGAGACTTTCCTTAATGTGAAAATACAGTGCTTTTGGCATAATGCAGCCACCTTGGACCTCTGCAAAGGCTCACAGGAAATTTGGAATATCAGAAAGAGACCAGCAGGTGATCTGAGGGGAGATGAATGGATGTGATGTTACCTTGCAAAACCTACAGGGCATCGACAGGGTTCATATTTTGGTGGGAATCTGTGCAAGGCACTTGATGGTACTTAGATTCTATATTTGTAAAAGTACATATGGTAAAGCCCTCTTCTTCAAATATGGCAGTGAAGTCAGTACTTCCACACTTATACGTGGATAAATCACAGCGAATAAAGCAACCTAGACTCGGTGGACAATTTGCTGATGCTGCATCCACTTCCAGTTTTGTTTGTAAGTGGTATGAATGAGTTTTATTAGTACTCTCTAAGGGACTTAAATACTTTTAAACATTTTTCTCCTAACTGAGCAAAATAATTCAGAAGGTTTTGTTTTGTTTGATCAAAACAAACTTTCCAGATTCCTTATTTTGATAATAATTTGTGACAGTTAACATCAAGGAAGGTTCTTATCAAACTTGGTGGAAAAACACCCAGAATTCACAACAGGGATCTGCAGCACTGGTTGTCTGGAGAGGTCATGGATTCTCTGCTCTTTGAGTCACTCAAAGCTTGCCTGGACAGGCCCTGATCAACCCAACCTAGCTCTGTTTGGAGCAGGGTGTTCAGACTTAATGATCTCCAAAGGTTCTTTGCAACTCAAGGTGTTCCACAATTGCAGCATGGTTATTTCAGCACTAGGAAAGTTAAGGTGCAGGAAGGAGTACAGACAGATCAGTAGTAGCTGATGATAGGAAATAATTCTGCAATAATATTTTTAGTAAGAGGAAGACTTGGGTTTAATATTCAACAGAAAATTTAAACCATCAACAATAGTCAGCAAAAGCCCACAGTTCTGGTGGGTGGGAGTTTTTTTTTTGCCTTAGGCCTTAGGTGCAACAGTGGCTGTGCAAATCCTGTTAGCAACAGAGTGGTAAAATTTCAACCACTAGAAGGAAGAAAAGGCTAGAGGGGAAGGAGATATGCAAGATACTTTCTAACTCTCTGCATGTGTTAAAAATGTTACCCTAAAACTGCTAGTGAAGTTATTTAAATGCTTGACTTAGTGCCCATGTTTAGAGTACATACTTTACTTTAGTGCAGGCACCTATGATGTCTGTACACTTAATATAAGCTGAGCTGAAGCATGGCCATGTACCAGTCTAAAACTTGGTAGCTGGAGTTTCAGAATTTGGCTCAATGACCCAGCAGTGCAATTCCAGCTGCTGTTTTTCTGTCAGAGTATTTGTCTTCCAAACTTCTAGTAGTGTTAAGATAGAAGTGGAAGAACTTATGAAATAATCAGTGTGTAATAATAAGTGTAGATGACATTCCTGATGTGCTGAGAAGCATTTGGTCTTCCGGATATATACTTTTAAAATACCACTCCAAAATTTACAGTTGTTTGCCTTATTGATGAATACTTTTTAAATTTCTACAGTCACTGCACCTTTTGACTCTGTAAATTGTAAAACTTGATCAGGAGAGACATTTCAGGAAAGAAATATAAGAAATGTGCAGTTTTCAGTCACAGCTTTAGTCTTAATATTTCTTCCTCACCTGTATTTTTGTGTAACAAGTTTCTATTAAACACAGTTGTTTTTAAGATTTTTACCCTGCCTCTGGCAAATTTGAAACGCCACCCTTCCAGCATGATTTAAATTGTTCTTCACATTGAACTTCATGATTATGTTCTCAAAGTTCACTGTTCTTTAACCTTCAAAATGCCTACAGACAAATTTAGGAATGTGCGAAAACTGCTGCAGATAGCATTAAAACTGCTTAAAAAAATTCTCTCCAGTTCGTCCTTGACCTACATCACATGCTTCATTAATTTAAATATGTAACCAGCATTTGCATTCTTAAAAATAAATTCCTCCCTCAGGTATAGATAAATGACATTCACTTATATCAGAAGGATTTGCCTGTGGATACTAAAGTGAAATACACAGTCCTAACCATAGGAAATCACTGTAATGTCTTTTTTTTGCCTACTTTGAGTCTTTATATTATTTAATATATCTGAAACTGTTGGGTTAATTGACATCCACCATGGAACAAAAATACCGTAAAGAATAGACCACATCTCCTGGAGTAACTTTTGCTTTCAGTGACTGCACATCTGAGTAATTGAACAAATATAGTTTATCCCTAAAATATTAAAGTGCAGGTTGTTATTTCTGGCTTAAATTAATAATTTAGTTTTTGCATTGCCTAGTTAATCTTATATACTTGCTTAGTTATTCTGTGAATGGTAAGGAATTTTTAAGGCCTATAGCTTCTGGAAATGATTTTTAGCTGAATTACTGTTTTAGCTATTTATATCAGTAAACTCTTTTATCCCAAATCATGAGTAAAGAGGGGATATGCAATAATTCCTCTTTTCTCTAAGTTGTTGTTGCCTTTCGACAGAGCTGGTGAAAAATCTCCTCCTTCCTTCTTATTCAGTGAGGCATTTACTTTTTCTTTGCTGTGACTGCATAATGAGTGCCTGCTGAGACAGTGTGTGTAACGCATATTTGTATGCATCAAAACCATGGGAGCTCAGACTTTAATCATAGGTCTCTGTCCACATGGAAAAAAAAAGGAGTTATGTGGGTGTTCTGCTTATATTGTGGCATTCTCCTTGGGAGTTGTTATGCATTTCATATCTTATTTTACAAATAGATTCTTTTTTTAAAACTTCATTTGATTGCATGTTGGTATGTGACTCAATATGAATCTCAGAAAACACCTGACCAATTGAATATATGATTTATAAATACAAAATTATAATCCATCATTCAGGAAAGTATTCATATTCTGGTTTTTTAATAACACTTGTTGCTTGATTGTGCTTAAGCTTTTTGTATTTGCTCTTTGGCTTTTAAACAAAAATTTGAGTCAGCTTGATGCTCAGCAGTTCTTCACAGGCTGTGTATACAGGTGTGCTGTTCAAATTCTGTCCAGGTGCCAGGTGCAGATGACTTCCACATTCAGTAGTTCTTTTGAATTATGGGTTAAAACCAGAAAATTTCAAAATCCCGTTCTACCATGAAACCATACTCTTGCTATCTGCATATGCTGATGCTATTATGAGTGTTGGGGCCTTTTTCCAGCTTGGTTGGATGCCAGTGTGTCTAAAGAAGTGACTCTCCATTATTGTATCGCCTGAGGCATAATAGTGAGCGCACCATCTCAGACCTCTAGTTTCTCAAAAGTGAGAAAATGAGGAGTTTAGGTGAAAGTTCAACTTTCTGAGTAAAATGCAGTTGGAAAAAATAAATCTTAGTGTATTCAATGCCTGTGGCTTCCCTTAGAAATATCCGTAAAGTTGTACAGAGTATCCCTGTCAGCCACAGAAGGACCTTTCTAGACCTTACTGATTTCTTTGGTTAATAGGACTTTAAGAAATTAGCACACAAATAGCCAGAGTTTCAGTTCATAGCTACATTTCATGCTTTCTAAAGGATGGATTATGCATTGTTTCTAAAATCTTGTCCTTTTGTGGGTTGGTCCTGTTGAGGGGACAGACACAGCACTCACTCTGGATGACAGCCCCAGTGAATGCTGTGTGAAAAGCCGATCAACTTATGGTGTCTGCAGGAAAATAACTACCAGAATCAGCAAGCCTCTTCAACAAGACTTAAATTACTTTAGCTTTTGTAAAAGCTTTTGGTTACATAGGAGCTGCCAAGATTTAAACACCCCCACCCACTTCAAGGCAGTTTTTCTAGTTACACATTTGGCAATGTTTGTAATTTTTCATCCATCCCCCTAGGCATAATAAAAAGGTTTGCAATCTTTTTTTTTGGTAGGGAGAGAGGGGAAATAGTGAAATTTAATTGAGAGATACCTCTCACAGGACAGCTTCAAAGAACTGTGTGTGCAAAAAAAGAAAATTCCCTTTTCTTTGCATGCTGTGACAAGCAACTATTTTGATCTTCTGGTGCCATCTATTTGGGATCTGACTGCCATATAAATGCAGCATGTTGAGCAGGTGCAAGGGATGTAGTGAATTAGTATTTTTCTCACTAATATGACTTAGTTATTTTACTGGTTTATAATCCAACTCCATTTTCACAGAAAGATAGGTACATATTATGAGATGAAAGATATTTCTTTCTGATGATAGAAAGCTTTCAGTTTCTAGTAGACTGTGTGGTAGGAAATTGAAACAACTGTTAGGAAATTTTATTCAGGCATTGAATTATACCTATATTTTTCTATCAGATTTAAAGAAGCTTATATTTTCAATGCCTAGAAGTTTCTGTAATTGATGTTAATATAGTTATGACAAACAAATACTATGACTCAGTTAACATACAGTGCATTCTGTTGTAACTTTAAATATTAGTGTTACAACAAGAAAGTTACTGTTGGACCCCAAGTGAAAGCATTTGCAGCAGATAACAACTTCAGATGTTTATTTATCAAATGAAAGCCAAACTCTCAGCCGGTCCCTTTTAGAGTAGTCAGGTTTCATTAGCCTGTTTGATATCTCACAGGTTCTTGTCTAGCTACAAATGCCTTTATGTTGAAGACAGGAAAACAGGCGTTGGTTTATTCTCTCACCTATATTCGCAGGATGAAAGCGCGTGTGTTCAGAGACCCACTGCCTGGAGCAATGCAATGAGAGAAGTTTAAGCTCATAGCACTGCAATTTCGTTAAAAAAAAGGGGGAAAGTTACAGCTTTTGAACATATTAAAGATGCATTTTTCTCTGCTCTGCTTTAGGGATTAAAAGAATGTTATTAAAACTTGTGCACAGATCTGTGTTTGCTGTGAAAAGCTTGCTTTGTAATTTATGCACTGTCATTTTTTTGCGGGGACACTCAATGATGTTGCAATGTGCAAATATGTTTTGACTACTTTTTAAGGAAAAAAATGAAAATGAATGTGACAGGATTTTTTTCTTAAGCTAACATGTAAATTAATCACCTTTTGAGATGATTCTTTGAAAATTTTAAGCTGTTCTAATACATGAACCTTTTCTGACTTAGTACAATGGATGAGTGAACCCATTGTCAAAACTGCATTTACTATAATATGGCATTCTTTTAATGTCTTTGTCATCAAATTAAGATCAAATGCAAAAAGCTAATGAATACATTCAGTACTGAAGTGTATTTTCCAAGAGTGAAATTTTCATTTCAATGGAAAAAAAGTTAGAGATCTGCACTCTAACACTGTGGCTCCTCCATTTCTAAACTTCCCTTTAATAAGGAAATATCTTGTGGAATTTGGCAGATTTGTCCTTAACCATGAGATAAAAACCATACAAAGGATAATATCCTGTTGTAGTTGGTACCAAAAAGGCTGAATTTTATTGCCACTGAATAGAAATGTGTAGTCTGGCTGCTCATAGAGTTCATGCTTGAAATTCCAGAAATAACAATATTGAAGTAGACCACTTCAAAGGGGGTTATTCACCATCAGAAAGCTTTTTGATTGTTTGCTGACTGTTGATCTTCACACTCTTCTACATTTACAGTTTTCTTTGAAATCACAAAAGAGGCACATACTTTGTAAAGGATGTACTTTATGCCTAAAAGGCAGGTGCACTGACTAAATCATAATTTTGTAATTAAGAATTACAATTATCCTTGGGAAACATGGATTCACTTTGAATGTGAAGGGGAGATGGCTTCTAGTATATCATGAGGAAGCCTTACAGTAATACTTCACATCTTTGCTTACTGATCTGTGTGTCTAGTACAGTGCTTCTTAAGTAAATAGTAACAGGATGATGCATCTAATGTCTGTACCAGTGTTGTCTGATAATAACACTTACCGCTAAATTCTCAGGACCCTCTGCTAGATAAGTTTGTAAGTTGTCATGATTTAACCCCAGCTTTCAACCAAGCCCCATAGGGCCACTCACTGCAGGAGAGAATTGAAAGCGTAAAAGAGAGAAAACTGAGTGCGTTGGATAAAGGCAGTTTAACAGGTAAAGCAAAAGCCATATGCACAAGCAAGGCAAACCAAGGGATTCATTCCCCTCTTCCCATGGCAGGCAGGTGCTCAGCCATCCCCAGGACAGCACAGCTTCATCACCTGTAATGGTGACTTAGGAAGACAAACACCATCACTTGAAACATCCCCTCCTTCCTTCTTCTCCACAGCTTTATATGCTGAGCATGGTGCCATATGATCCAAGTATCATATGTATCGCTTGGATATGGGTATGGATATGGGGATATGGGTATCCCTTGGATCAGTTGGGGTCAGCTGTCCTGGCTGTGTCCCCTCGCAGCTCCTTGTGGAGCCTCTTGCTGATGGGGTGGGTGAGGAGCAGGAAAGGCCTTGGCTCTGGATAAGAACTGCTCAGTGATAATGGAAACAGCCCTGAATTATCAACACTGTTCTCGGCACAAATCCAAACCACAGCCTCATACCAGCTTCTGTAAAAAAAATTAACTGTATAGAATCACAGGATCATTAAGTTTTGAAAAGACCTCCGAGATAATCAAGTCCATTGTTCAACCCAATAGCACTATGCCCACTAAACCATACTGTGGAGCTATAGCACATTAGCGATCCCAGCCAAAACCAGCAACTAAATGCTGTTAGTTTTGCAGCAGTGGAAATTGAGACACACATGGTTATTTGTGTTCAGGTGGCAGAGCCAATATGCATACCTTCAAACTATATACTTTGCTACAGTAGGAAACATGTCATCTTGCACACTTTGGACAGCTCTTGCAGTTGTTATGTTACATATCATGTCCCTCTGCAGCCCGTTTTCATTTTACTAGTGTTCACCCAGCTCCAGCAGTAATTACAGTGGCACAGTATGAGTTTCCTAGTTGTCTTCTTCATTTTTGTCACTTGGAAAGTTGTATTTAAACTAATTTTCTGGACTTTTGAGTCAATGTAGGGTAATAGGGAAGTAAGGTCACAAAAGGCTATTGAATATTGTAAAGCATATGGAGCATGGTTGCTAGAATCTGGGAAGTGTGTTAAAGATACTGCATTAAGGTTTGCAATTGAGTAAAAGCAAATAGAAGTATTTGGAGGAAAGTGGTGACAGATACCTGTGCTGCTTTACAGGGTTGAGGAATCCCACAGGGCTTTCCCTGACTGGTTGGTAATGAAGGATTTATGTGATTATTGTCTCTGTGGAAGTGGCATGCATAGGAGTAATGTTATTATTTTGTAAGTAGATGGAAACGCGTGGAGTCTTCATATTTCTTTCATCCCAATCAGTTCATCCATGACGTAGGCACGGTCCGAAGCACAGCACAGGAGTCAGTTCCTGTACGTACTGAGCATGTCATTCCCCTTGTACTGCCTTAGTGCTCTCACCTGCCAGTGGTGCTGCTGCTCCTTTGAAAGGGTCTGGGAAATTGTTTTGGAATGGCTTGCTTCTTTTTCTCTGGAAAATCACACAGAATTCTACTGGACAGTTACAGACCTGTTCTGAAAACCTACATGGATAATAACATAAACCCACCTCTAACACCCCTTCCTTTCCATAGTCATAGATTAGTAGTAAGAGAAATCAGGGAATAAGTGTTAAAATATCCCCAGTAAACTGCTATTCACATTTATGTCTTCATGATAACTGGCCTAACAGATTAACAGTTCTATGACTTATAACAAGATTTGGAAGAGAACTAATTGAACGTCAACCCAGAGAAGCCTGAAGAAATACTCATTGTGTGAAGAAAGCAAGCAAAAGAAATAGCTGAATAGTAATTTCCTCTGAAAAAAATGTTGTGGGGCTGCCAGTTTGTTACTGGGTTGCACTTAGTTATGTAAGATTATACTTATGCAGCAACAGGAGGCCAAGGATGCCTTTTGTTCCCTTTGTTCTCTGTAACTTCTAGTGAAATATAATCTGGTGAGCTTTTGGACTAAATATGCTGAGTATTTTGAACTCAGTAACTGGAAGATTTCATTTCCCTGGGCAACAGTTATTTGTATTTCAGGGGACACTTGTTGAACTGCAATATGGCTGAAGATTCCTTCTCTGGAACTAGAAGACTGCATTTGTTATTTTTAAGGGCATACTGCAGTAATCATTGTCCCAGATTTTCAAATGCAGGATTTGGGGTTGAAAGCTGTGAAGTGGCAGTGTTTCTGGTGGATCCCATAAGAGTTACTGGACTTTTGTTGTTTATAAGTAGGCCACGGCATCAAATGAACTGCATGATGAGGATCCTTTCCAATAAAGAGTTTTATTTATAGTTGCATTTTAATAGTTAGTCATGATGCTTAGGCAGACTATAGGTCTGCCCGCATGTCTAACCTTTGAATAGGTGTTGTGAATGAATTTAAATATATTTTTATGTAAAAGAAAAACTGGTAATGGTTCATCAGCTGATTAGAAAAGCTAAATTTCCAAATTTCTGAAGTTTACCTTACAATGATAGTAGAAATAGTGCAGGGTGGGAAGTGGGATGCACACAGGCCTGTGCTTCTGGTGATGCCACTGAGGAGCAGCCTGAAGGTGATCAGCTTCCAATTAAAATGTCAGTATCAAGTGTGACACTGGTTTGTTGGAACAGAAGTTTGGGAACCAGGCTGTATCAAATTGAAAGTGTGCTGAGATTTCAAGTCTGATAATAATCAGACTTGACAACTTTGTGAAGTGCTGCCTTTAATATTCCTAGTTTTACAGACTCTACAAGGGACCCTGAAGGATTTTTTTTCAATAAAGTATAGGTCCTTAGTTTATTAGCCCAATATCAAGTTCTGAAAGAGTGACTTAACAGAAGAAAGGAAAGCATAGCACTAGTTTTTAATGAAATATCTTGTAATAACCTTATGGATATTGTATTCATTTTGTAAAAGTGGCAAAATGAACACATTCTTAATTCAGAGACATGAGCTTTATATTGCATGTACTTACAAGACTGTTTCAGGAGAAGATGTGAAATGAACATCTTTATTTTTTGTAACTACTTTTACTGATACGTATTTAATATAAGCAACGATTAAGGTGAAAAGTTAATACTAAATAGATACTGGTTAATATCTTAATGACAGAGATATCCCTTCTTTTGAAGCAGCTGAAGCTAATACAGGTTGCCTTTTCCCCTTACTTTTAGGCAATATTATGGCAATAGTCGTGCTGAACTTGGATCTGCATTAAATGAAAATATGATAATTTCTTCAGTTTCAGCAGTATTTTCCTCATGCTGTTTTTCCTGTAGCCTCTTTAGATCATGATGCTTTTCTGCTTTCTGGTTTTTTTTAAACACAGAAGTCAAGGTCTCTAAATTAGATTTTATTCATTGTGCTTTAAAATCCAAGTGTTTGGTATTTTTTCAGAAAGTCCTTGATTTTCAAGAGCTTATGGTGAATATTGGGAGAGACACGAGTTAATCTCTCAATTTTAAGAATTAATTTCCTATCATATTCTTTATTTTAATATATTTTGATTATGCCCTACTTGGTTAGTCTTAAGATGAAGAATAAACAGACAGTCACCTGAGTTTATCTATCCTTAACATTTTTTCCCTCAGTTACCTTGTGGTGAGCAGCCACTCTTAATTCTGCTTCCTTTTTAAACCTCTGTTTTAAGGACTTGAGCTTTTACAGATTTCTGTAAATAACATGAGTTTTATTTCCCCATCTATGAATTAACCTGCATGGAAATGCTTCTGCAGCTCTAGGATACTCAGTATGAAGAATGTGAAACAGGAAAATTGTACATTGGTTTTGCTGTGCATTAGAGCATGGATTCCTTATGCAGAGAACATATCTCTCTTTTTTTGAAGCATATAATAAATCTGACTGTGCACTTCATTTGGTCTTTGAAAACAAAGTGGTATCCTCTAGACGTGAGTAGGTTTCATAATATAGGATGTGAAGCAGTGTGTATGGATGCTGTTTTTGAACTCTTGTCTCTGTTATTTTAATGTCCCCAAAGCTTCTGTGTCCCTTTCCTCAGCTTTCAATGCCTTGAATGCTCCTGGGTATTATGAGAAATCAATCTGCTTTGTTTCCAACACAGCAAGAAGCAAGAAATTAAAAGGTTTCTAAGAGAAAATATTCATGTTGGAGGTCTCTGTACTCAAATGGTGTATTCTGTTAATATTTGTACCTAGTTATCCCAACTTTGATCCAAGATGTATTTGGAGAGGGAAAAACTAAATTGAGAAAGAACATTTAAAATTAAAATTAATCATACCAAAGAAAAGGACAAAATGGTTTTATTTAAATATATTCATATATACACATGCATATGTAAAACATTTAAGCAGAAAATGTCTAGCTGGTTTGATAGTGAAATTTTTTAGAAAAAAATTCTTCTGGAACAATATTTTCTCATAATCCATTTCTGCTGAAGATAATTATGGTGTAGATATAAAAATCCATTGAAACTTAGATTGGTTATCTTTTTAATTTTTCCTAATTTTTTTTATTTATTGTGTTGAATAATATATTGATAACCTGAAAAGAGCCAGATGAGATATCTATGTGGTTCACAATTCTGGGAAGTAGGAATTCTGTAAGAGAAATTCAGGATTCATTTGTTCTTTTATTAAGTATCTATTTGTGAGCTCCTTATGAACAAATGTTTGTCTTAGAACATTGTCCCTTTTTCAGTTACTGTCCACTCTCACGGGCAAGTCACTGAAGACCAGATTTAGTTTCTGACATTTCTTAAGTAAAAAGTAAGAAAGAAGAAGACCTAAAATCACCTGTTATGACAAAACCAAATCTTTTAATGCGTTTTATAACAAAAGGCACGAAAGTTTACAAAGTTAATGTTTAAATGTCCTTTGCAGCTTCATTCTGCTGCTCCACACAGCCCTGGGACACCCGAAAGACTGAATGGATGTAACCCTCTGCTTAAGGTAGGGCAACCTCTGTTTCTTTTGGTGTATGTAAAATTAGACCTGGATGTACAGAAGTGTTCTATTTGTGTTTGTTTCTAGGCTGTTTTGACAGCAGATTCTTTGTTCTTTTCTCTGAACCACTGACTCATGGCAGTGTCTGTGCTGCTGTGGCTCAGGGAAGCTGAAGTGGAGCATTGGCAGCCAAAGAAGGGAACAGCTTCTGCCAGGCCTTTCTCTCTACCAAGGGACTCTGACAGGGACCACTTCTCCTTGTGTCTTCCCCCAAGTCTGCTCCTCTTAGCAGAGCACTAATTAAGCAGGGCTCTTCCTTTTTTGTTCCTCCTTTGAAGTCTCTTGTTTGCCTCTGGGAGAGGCTGATTAGGTACCCAACAGCCCATGAGCTCCTTCCAGACTCATATAATGGGGTGTACAAACCCTGCTTTATGCCACTGCAAAATCGTCCCATTGGGAGCAAAAGGACAGAAGGATTATGGAAAACAGACTAATAATCTCCTACCCCTTTCCAGTATTACACACATCCTCTCATCGGTACAGTCTGTCAGGCATCTCTGTGACCACCTCAGCACCAGTAGAGCAGAACCCATCTGTAGTGCCTGATTATTAGAGCTGCTGATCACAGAAGAAATCCCACGGAAGAGTAATTCAGAGAAGACTGTGTAGAAGTGAAACTTCACATAAGCAAAGTTTCCATGAATTTTAAGAACGGTTTAAAGTGCTGCAAGTGTCTATTCATTATATCTGAGTTAATGGTATGGCCTTTTTTATGCTTCTTTCCCCAGCTTTATTTGCCCCTTTAGCTTTGCTGATAATACCAGAATAGAGTTAGTCGGGAGACCTAGAGGTAAAGAAGTGTGAAATCATCTTAAGGAGACACCATTGTAATGTATCCAAGTTATTTTATATGTGTATTACATATAGTGTTACCTCTCCTTCGTACATTCCCAAGTGATTAAAATGCAGGGTGAGGGATCTCCTTCAGGGAGGCTCTGGACTGCTCACCCTCCTGTGTGCTGATTATTCCACTGTCTTGAGAATTCTGCTAAGAACTTTAGAAATTAAACTAAAATGTAGTCACTGTTTGGTTAAGATTATCTTGTATGCCATGGGATGCTACTGAAAAAAGGTCTAGAAGCATGGTCTTCTCAGCATTTATACTTCTTTCCTTTCCTCTTACAAAATGCCTTTTTTCAGCTTACAGTGGCAGATTATTTATTTACAAATGCATAACAATCCTTCTCCCAAGGTTTTTGCTTCATTACTGAGACTTTAAGACAAAACTTTGTACATTCTTTCTAGATACACAACATAAAGCTGCTCTGAAACTATTTCATTACATCTAATCTTCCTTGGATATTATTTCAACTGCCTGAAAAAGAGACACTGGGAATGAATCTTCAGAACCTGAATTGGTAAGCAGTGAATATACTTAGTGCCTTATTTTATATTTTGTTTGTAGGTAGTTGAACTTGTTTGACTTTGCTGTATTCATTAATTAATGGTCAATCCACCTAAATTAGCCCAGTATAGGTCAAAATAGATAGGCTGAAGAAATAGTGTTTGTGCTGTGAAGCTTACTGTACAGCATGGCTGTGCTGCCACTGACAGTGTCTGCTTAGTGCCCTGCAAGGCCATCCAGCTGGAACAAAAAGGTAGGAGTTTGGCATGTGTATGGGCCTCTGGCCATCTGAAGCACTTGAACTAAAACTCAGTTCTGCTTTAAAGACATTAATAACTGAAAATTATTACTTGAGTGGTTCATATAACTTAAAGCTAGTGTATAATGCAGTTCAGCATCAATTTCGAGCCATTCATCTCCATTTGATGCCAACTGATACAGTCGTGTTTGTTGCAGCATGGTGTCAGACCCTCAGTGCTATTCTGGTCCTTTGTTTCCTAGAAAGAAAATTCAGAGAAAAGGTTTTTGGTTAGTAATGAATAGTGAGGTCTGAATATTAAAAGGGGAATAGATTCTTTATTAGAGGAACTAGTTGGGAGGAAATTTGTGGAAGTATTCTGCTAAGGAAAAAAAATGTTCAAGTAACAAATTATGACTTATTTGTTTTCTGAGAAGGAGTGTGTGGCACTGTAGTTGGAGCAGTCAGTAGCAGAGGATAGACAGGCAAGCAGTAAAATAGTGTAGGGTTTCTGAATTGTGCCACACAAACCCTCTGAACTGTCATTTCCTTTCAATGTGGACAGCAATTTGCATTTTTCTGTCTTTCTACTTAACACTTCAATAGGATGTGACATGATTTTAGAGAACTGGGGAGAGCAGAGATTCTATCTGAGAGTGGAGTGCAGAATATTTACAAAACCAGTTTTTTCAACCCCTGGATGAAGATTGTCCAGCCAGATGAGCCTAATTTATGCAGAAAGGAATGTGTGCTATTTGTTGAAATGTCTGTTCTCTCCTACCAAGCTTGAATGATGTATTAAAAGAAGAAGAATTTCACTGAAGTCACATTTTAAAGTCAGTGTAAGGGATACAACTGCAAATATTTCTGCTGAACAGGAGGCAGTCCACTGGGTCTGAATCTGTGTTTTCTCCTCAGTGTAGGAAGATGGTGAATCTTTTTCTCTGGTTTTAATGGTAGCCATTGCCAAATGGTCTGATTTCTTCCCATACAAAAAATACACTTAGACATTTATGCACTTACTCTTATTACTTATTTCCCCATTTATATCCTATGGTGATCTTTTGTTGTGTGTTTGTAAAACCAGTGGCAAATCTGTTCCTCTGCTTACCTTGTAAAGCAGCTTACCTTATGTGCATGGCGTTTCCAGCTGGAAATAACTTGTTGTCAATGCCTCAGGCTGTTGTTTCTCTTTCTTGCTTCTACAACTATCCTTGTAAACAAGAACTATGTCTACATTTTTATATTTAAATTTTGCCAGAGGGCTTTTGTCTTCCATTGCAAGAATCTGTAGTTGGAACAGACCTCTAAATATATTACATAAATGCAAAGTTATAATATATGATTCTGTGACTGAGTATTTAATTACTTTATGTTTGGGTTTTTTCCACAGGCAGGTGCTTCTAGTACATCAAATAAATTTTTATTTTTGCTTTTTAAAAATGTTTTATGTTTGAGTAATGTATCTACTCTTACAGTAGTAGTAATAATACCAGTAATACATTATATTTCAGACTATCTCCTTTGCTAGACTCTTTTATCTGTGCAGGTGGTGGCATACACTGCACTCCTGTCCAAGTGACTGTGATTTTAACTGTTCAAAGCATTGGAAGCAGCAGCTCCTTATTCATACCTTAGTTTGCTGTGAGCTGGACAAGCATGGTAGTGCATCCCTGAAGCACAGACCTCAAGGCTGTATTTGGGATCCAGTTTTACCTGAGGGTTCTCATGGAAATGCAATGTCATGGTGCTTTAGGCTTTGCCAAAGTCCGTGTATCCATACACATCCTGCTGCCTGGAACATGCTTCAGACTCAGCTGCACTTCCAAAGTTTCACACTGTAACCATAAAAAGGGACAACCAAATTACAGCTGAGCCAGAAGATGCTTTTGCAGTAGTGGTATGAACAGGCTCCAAGGCAGCAGTGGTCACAAAAACAACTGGTTAGTTGGACATACATGGAACCTGTGAAAGTTTGTCTGGAGAAAATGCTAGCAAGGAGATCTTCTGACTGTATCTCTCTGAAGGATAAAAGAGAGGAGGTTTGGGCTATGTGTGTTAACTCTATTTCTCTATCACTAGATTTTGTACTTCTATTCACTCTTTTCAAAAATCGTTATTTCAATTCTTAGAACTTTTGTAAATATATTTTCAATAGGTGAGAACAGTTAAATTACTTTGTAGATCTGCCTTTAAATTTTTGCTGGTTTATTCAAAGAGTTATTTTTTAAATGAAAAAAAAATCTGTATTTTATGGAATATACTGGCTGTGACCAAATTCCACTTCAGTGATTTGAAACACTTTCATTATGTTTAGTTTGTCTTGGGAGACATTGAGTTAGTTTCAGATCCAGTATTAAATCTTTCCAGTAGTTTACTCCCTGGCTAGCCTGAGATATTATCCTAAATATTTATAAGAGAGGGAACTTTTCTAAATCTTAGAGGATTTGAAGGATAATCACAAGATTTGGAGAGGAACACAATTTAATTCTGCATTGAGGTTTTGAGTTTTACCTCTAAAGCAGCAACAGAAATTTTAGAAAACCACAGACCCACAGGATGGCTGAAGTGGGCAGGCACCTCTGGAGAACAGCCAGTCCAACCCTGCTCAGAGCAAGGACAGCTACAGTAGGATGTTCAGGGCTGAGATGTGTTGGCTTTTCAGTACCTCCAAGAGCAGAGACCACACAGCCTCTCCAGGGAACCTATTTCTCTGTTCAATCACCCTTTTCTTAGGTTTGAGCTACATTTTAATGGTGTTGCATGGAATTGATGGAATGGTAAAGTTATGGTGCCTTTCACTTTCAAGTACCACTTGGTTTTTATTAACATCTAAATGTCAGTCGTGGTCTTAAACAACACTTAATATTCAGATGAAGATTTCTGCCTGTGTTGTGGCTATTCTGAGCATAAACACTGGCCATTGCATCTCCTACAAGGAAATTGCTATATCAATATTTTTTTCTTATGACAATGCATGTTTTTAGTTCTTGGTATACTTAAAAGATTATTAAATCACTGACATGGTTACAGGGAATTTTAAAATTAGCATTTCCCTACTTGCAACAAAAACCTTTTTCATGCAGCCATACTGATCTGCTCAGTATAACACAGGAAGTCACAAGCAAGTCACAATGCAACCCAAGTGTCCTGATTACCTCTTACCTTGAACTTGCTGACAAACAAATCAAAAAGGAAGTTGTCACAGTATTGTACAAAGTTCTGTGGTTCTAAGCATAATTTCAAAGAAATGTGAAATCCCACCATGCAAAATAACATAAAATCTAGGCATACTTTTTCTTAGCAGAAATTATCCAAAAGTAATCTAGAAATTTGAGGGTCCCCTCCACAGAAAGGACATTGGCATGTTTAAGCAAGTCCAGAGGAGGCTACCAAGGTGATAAAGGTATGGAGCATCTCTGCTGTGAGGAAAGGCTGAGAGAATTGGGACCATTCAGCCTGAAGAAGAGGCCTGGGGGTGGATGAATTGTGACCTTGCAGTGCCTGAAGGGAGCCCACAAGAAAGATGGAGAGGGACTTTGTACAAGGGCCTGGAGTGACAGGACAAGGGGGAATGGCTTCAAACTAACAGATAGTAGCTTTAGATTAGATGTTAGGAAGAAATTCTTCCCTGTGAGGATTGCAAGACCCTGGCAGAGGTTGACCAGAGTAGCTGTTGGATGCCCCATCCCTGAAAATGTTCAAGGCCAGGCTGAATGGAGCTTTGAGCAGCCTGGTCTAGTGGAACGTGTCCCTGCCCATGGAAGTGGGGTTGGAACTAGATGATCTTTGAGGTCCCTTCCAACCCAAATAATTTTCATGATTCTATGAAAATACAGTATTTTGTTATTTCTGTATATAGACGACACTGTGCTGTTTGTGTACCTTATTTTTGTTTGTGTTAAAATACTTCTCTTGGAACTGAAGTGTTCAGTCATGGTTTAAAAATAGGTTGCAGTTGGTGCTACCATGTAAGTTGTCAGCCCAGATTTATATTTTAAACTTACATTATTTCCTCTTTTTTTTCCCTTCCATATGGCTTTACTACATAGTGAGATGTGTGAGCAAAATAATGATAGAAGGGCAATTTGTGTGGCCAGCACTTAATGCTATTTGAGTTCTTGCAGTTAAAGCCGAAGCCATTAGATGGTGCCATGCTGTAACCAGAATTTTCTCCTCATCTGCTAAAGCCAGCTGTGTGTTCTATCTGGCACGATCTTAAATGGCTAAGCCTATTCTTCTAGGGCACTGCCTTGTATTGGCCAGCCTCGATCATTATGCGCAAAACCCCGACAATAAATTAAATCTCCAGAATTTTTTTTTATTTGTTTCATTGAAAAGACTGCACCATCCTGAAGATTCGACAAAAGAGAAGGCAATGGCAGGACAGATTTACTGCCCCTTTTTCAGTTGAAAGCAGTGTGCAATCTAAATGATTTACTTGTTTGCTAGCCCTGCATGGTGCTGTCTCCTGGGTTATCATTCACCTAAATGGCCAATGTAGTACAATGAAAATGATAGTGCAGTTACAAATTCACAGCAATTTACTGGTTAGAATCTCAAACTGGTAAATTATTTAATTTCCATTTTTTCAGTTACTGTTCAAGGTTGAAAACTTAGACATGGAATGTTAAAAAATGGAAAAGAATTTAGCAGCTTTGGGAGCTCAAGTTGTAAAATTGTGGTGATAATACGGTGGGCTTTATTGAGTATGTAGATGTAATAGGCTTTTGTACAGCATCTGACTTACTACTGTGTGACATTCTGAGAAAAAATTTACACTCTACAATATCAGCAAAGCCCATCGTAAGTGGATTAAGTGCTGGTTCACTGAAAGTTATCAAAAAGCAGTTTTTAATAGGGAATAATCATGTAAATGGGAGAGTTTTTACCTTGTTTGTGTGGGGACAGTAGGAGGTCTGACTCTGCATTTCTGCACGTGAATGATAGATATAAAATCATCCCAGGTATCTAAGGGTGATGTAAAAATTGTTTGGGTGGCAGGTCATGACCTGGTCAGGGCACCCATGAAGAGTAGTTTGTGTTGCTCTGTGACCTCAGACTGTGCAAACAAATCTACCTATTCATTTAGTACAGACAAATGCAGACTCATAAAGCTGGATGGATAGGAACAGGCAACACAATCTGTGTAAAAATGGGGGCTGTGTTCTGAGAAGTGAAAATGGAAAATCCATAGGTGAACTGGAATGATGATATTGAGACAGTGTAAGTTCTTGTTCTTGGAGGAAGATTCTTCCCATTTTCATTGGCCTGTGGCCATGGGGTCACCCAAATGAGGGCCAACTATTTTCTTTGGTAGGTCAGTCTTAAGCTGGGTCAGTTCCCTTATCTGACTGAATGTGTGGCCTATAAGCTCTTGTGCTTGGCATAGTTGGGAGCTAGGGAATAATTGGATTGCCTTTTTCAGTGGAATTCATAATTGATTATGAAAGCAAACCCTGTCACCACACAATTCAGCAGCAGCTCCCACTAGGAAGCCTTGAATAGTAATACTGCAGAGTAATGCTAAGGAGCCAGGGAAAGGATTTTATAGCTATATAAATGCATAGATATATAGATACTGCAACAGTGAGACCACTGTGATGGCAGTTCTAATTTTGTAAGATTTTCTCAACACTGATTTGAGGAGAGAGGCTTCAACTTCAATACCTGAAGGATGCCAAAGAAGGACTTTATTACAATGCCTATGACAGCCTGCCCACCAACAAAGTTCTTCTCCTTGCAGTAGGACTGCTTGAATCAGGATGACTTTTAGCAGTATGCTGACTGCATGTCCACCAGGCCATAAATAACAAAAGCCTGGCTGCAGCAGGATCCATTCACAGCAGCTGGAAATGCACAGGTGCTTTCTGCAGGTCTCTGACCAAAATGCACATCTTGCCAATCAGAAAAATACTGCTGATCTCAGAACATTTGAATGAAGGTCTGGTGAAACTCTTGAAACAAGTTCAGCAAGGTCGTTTCATATGTTTTCAAGTTAATCCAGAATATTTAGTGTTTCCTCTAACAAAGAGGTAACCTACGTATTATCATTTTTTAAATCAGCTATCATAAAGTTATTTCTTTGAGTTTTCTTTGCATCTTCTTTAGATCAGCATTGAAGACAGTATGACAGTTCCTGCTACCTCTTCTTTCTTCATATTTCATAGCCTATGAAGAAGAGAAAAAATTCAAGGTACCATTGTTAGGCTTTATTTCCTTTAAAATTCAAAGATAATAAATACTTTGATTTTTATTTATTACTTATTATTTTATTTTCCTGTTTGGCTACCAAACATTTTGATAAATGAGCATAAATGGCTCTTAAAAGAGAGAAGCAAAATAAAAAGAAAGGAAGGAACTGGTCAAGTTTTAGAATGTGTATATTAAGTCATAACATTTCACCTTTGGCAACCTTGCTTCAGAAGCTGTCTAGGACAGGTTTAATGAGCTTGGTCCACTCAATTTGATTCCAGAAAGACATTTGTAATCCAAATTACAAAACCAAGCCAGAGTCTGGCCCAGTTTTCCATAACTGACAGGTTCTGACAGGAGAGGTGTGGTAGCTGAAGCATGGGGACACTGGGGGCCAGAACTAAGGTACCTGGGCAGAACTTCAGGGAGAAGGGGCAGTTCTTGCCTAGTCCTGGACGCCTCTGAATGTGACACATTGGGCCATTTCTTTGTCTCAGCCAAAAGTGCCAAATAGAGCTGAGAGTTGTGACAGCCTTTTCCGACATTGTGACTTTTATTCTGTTACGTAACCACAAAATAGTGGTGACAAACTGAATCTCATTAACAAAAAGGCTTTCTAGCAGAAGAAATTCACACTTTCACTGCATTTCATGGCTAGGCAGCCTGTGTACAGTCAGAGAATTGTTAGGGTGTACAGTGTGTGACCCTCAACTTAAATAATTGTCCTTTTAACCTTTGAAACTTAAGATACTTGATTAAATAAATGTCTTTATAAATTTGAGGGGCCTATTTCCACATTTGTTTTGATGGATCTAAGTGCATTAAATTATTACAGTTCTAACAGATTACATTCCCCATGTAAAAGTGAAGGAGGCAGATTACATCACAAAATTCTTGTCTTCTTTTTAGTTTGTGAGATCTAAGAAGTGCAGAAGAAGGCAGTGCATTGAATACTCATACTATGTGATTATTCTAACAGTTGCTTGTGATATGGTTGTCTTCACTGCTTAGATTCTGCTTGTTTGAGACAATAGCTAAGCAGCTGCTAGTCACTGAAGAATCCTGCAAAATAAAGACTAAAATTTTACCTCAGCTGACACCAATCAGTGAAGCAGATGCTGAAACACTGAAGAGAATTTTAACGTTGTTTTAATTGCATGTTAGAAGTCAAATAGTGTTATCTCAGTGGGGCAGTGAGTTAAAGGCATGAAAAAATGGAATTTCTTTTTGTCTGCTATTATTCTTATGTTCTTATTTTTTTTAATTGCTCAAATGTTTTATGTCTTGCAGACCGTGCTAGTTTGTTTGGAAGTACTTAAGGTGATTTGAGAATGCACTGTAATGCTCATAGATTTGCTATGACCAGTGTGAGCACACCAGCTTTTCAGCCTGAAGTTGGAATTGCTTAGTATAAACATTTGTACTTTTTTAAATTTGAAACTTAATTAAAAATATTACTGTTCCTGCTGATTTTTTTTTTATTTAAATGAGTCTATAAAATAGTAGTTGTATTTTAGAGTCTGATAAATGAAATTTTAGAGGTGGCTTTAATGCTTGTTCGGAAGCATGAATTTTAAGATGAGTTTCCTATCAGAGCAAATAACATTTGTGAACATGATGTCTATGAGAGATGTGAACTCTGATAATGTTTATGAGCTCTGGAAGCTGAAACTGATGACACCACCAAATATTGACTGTGGGTCTGTATCAGATACAGATACTGTTGCAATTAGAGGAAACAGAAAATGTGTTTTGAATGAGAGCAGCGAGTTCTCGAGTTCTCTGTATTCCACTCCAGCCACTTCCTTCTTTCAGAAAGCAGCAAGTGAGGAATCGCGGGGTTTTCAGATGAAAAATTCTTACATTACCAGGAGCCTCTCCTGGGCTGCTGCTGCAGAGGCTGGGCTTTCCTGGGTACTTTGTCAAGACATTTCTACTGTTTCTAGAAAACAACAGAAACTAGAAAAGAAAGGAAAGCCATGTTCCTTAATACCCACATAAGAAGGAGTGTTGATTATGTCACTGCAGTTGCTGAGTTTTTAGGGGAAGAAGCTCAGAGTCACTGCCCTCAGGCCTTGCACTTTCGGTCAGATGTGGTAGTACAAATGAGGTTGCCTTTACTGCTGCAGTTGGGTACTTGGTAAAGTTATGAATTAAAATGATGGGGAATTGCACTTACTTTAAAAAAAATATGCGGTAGGAAAGCATTATATTCCAGTGCCTCCCAACAGACTTGAAAAAGGGTATTTAGAAAAAAAAATTACCACAAAGTTCTGGTGACAGCAAAATTTTTATCAGTTGTAAAACTCTGCTTACTTTTATTAATACACATTGCTGTGTTAATAAAATATCTTTTCATTAATAAATATATGCTACAATTTGGTGTATTAGTAAAGTATGGTGTGGGAAAGCTAGAACATTATCCTGGTAAATCAGGTTGATTATTTAGTTATTGCAATATAATTATTTATTGTAATCTAATTTGAGAGCAGACTCCATCTGCTCCTGGTGTGAGGAACCAAGCAAGTATATGTAAGCATGTTGAAGAGAGTGGGGAGAGTGACAGAAAATAAAGCTCCACTGTCCAGATTGGTAGCCTTTGTTTGCTAAACATTACTTCAGGATATTTTAGATTGTAAACATTTTTTGAGGAAAATCTTTGTTGACTGCATTTCTGTTTTCTTTTTACTTTTTTTTTCTTTTTCCTGCTGACTCAGTCTATCAGTTTCCATTTAGTTAGGCAGAAAATTCAAGTAAACAAAAAAAAAATTCCAAGAACAGGACAGAGGTACATGCCTCTTCTGAAATACTGTGAAATTAAATGAATCTGTTCTATGTTTAAAGTGAAGGCCTACTAAAGAATGAGTGAATTATAGACATTCTAGAGTGTCATTATAGACATTCCAGAAGAAATAGTTAAAATGTATAAAAACTGGAATACTGGTCTGTAAAAAACATTTAGTTACAAACAGCAAGTAAATATGACCAGGCAGAATGTGAGGCAACAACACTACTGATGCTCCACAGCAGGACAGATGTTTGGGTTTGATAAAATAATATTTACTGATAGGATCTTACCTCTGTATACACATGTAAACCCTTTTACAAGAAGTTTGTTCATTTGCTTTTCACCAGGGATTTTATTGTCACGTTCCCAAGATGAATTGAACCCTGTGGATCAAAGCCCAGGAGTCAAAATTCCCAGATACAGACTGTAGAATTTATTTCACATGAGCAATGCTTGTTGGGAAATCCTTGAAGGCAGAGAAGATATGGTGCAGAATTCATAAACTCTATTCCACTTACCTGCTCCACTACAAAATGTACGCAGGAGAAGACTCATGTTCTTACCAGGTCCCATTAGAATCTCTGAAAACATGACCAAATTCATTTCAGTTTATAATTCAAGTGTCTTTTAGTGACTCTTCACAGTGTCCCTTATGAAGACACATTTGGATTATTTTACCACCAGAATATATGGTACCAGGAAAATAAATAGAAGCATTTGCCAGGAGCTGCTTAAAGTGGTACAATCTAATGGAAACTTTCTGCAGCTTTCCCTAAGGGTAATAAAGTTGTGAAGAAGAAACTTCTCATTAACATCTCAATGCAAAAGAAATTTGGACAAAGATGGCTAATGTGAACATCAGTATTTCTGCATCATGGAAATACATAAGTGCTTTATACACGAAAAATGCAGGTGGTTTTGATGCATTTCATGCATTCGGAACACAAAACCAAAAAAAAAAATTTAAAAATGTATTTTTCTCGCACAGCTGATTATTCACAATGGGTTGGGATCATATAAGCTGCAGCATCTGTCCCATTGTTGTTATTCCAAGTACACAGAGAACCATTCCCCTATGTCTTTAATTCACTGATGTTTATTGCTTAGTAATAGAAAAAGTTAAGCCTGTTGCCTGAGTAAAGGACTTTCTGTGAGTATTTGAATGGAACCGATTCTCCAGGTGGAAATAAGGAGGAATAGGAGAGAATTACTGCCAACCCAAAACAGTATTCAAAGACACAGTGCTCCCATTGACTGGGATCCTTCCCGTCAGGATTTCAGTCTGAACAGAAGGCTCCTTTGAAAGATACTCCTCTACTGCAGAGTACTGCAAATGCCCTATACATAAAATCCCATGAGCCCTGTTTTTATTTTGGACAGCAGTAAGAAAGAGAGGATTTCTGTCCCCCCCCCAAAAAAAGATTTCTGTCCCCCTCACTCATCTAGGAGGCAGATGGTCACAGTGGTCATACTCTCTGCTTTGTAACTGGCCCTTGGTTTTGGCATGCTAATGATTTATTGTTCCCAAAAATAGCTTTACAGACAGGGTCAATTATATTTTTAGATTGTACAGCATGTAGAGCAATTAGTTGCACAAGGCAGTTGGTTTATAATGCAGTATACCCCTTCTTCATAATTGGCACCTTTCTGATATCCCCTATATAATGGAGGGGTCTATCTTTAAAAACAGTCCCTTGTATTAGCATGCAAATACACTGGCTCCCCCCAGATAGCTTTACACACAGAGACAATTATATTTTTGCTTTGCAGGATGTGTGCACTAATTAGCTATAGAGAAATGGGGCACTTGGTCTTCAGATTTCAAGATCTTACTGCATCAAATGATTTTGAGACACTTTCAAGGGCAAACTGGTAGGTAAAATTATAGGAGGAGATTGTGCCAGCTCTCATCTCTCAGACTTATTTGAATGCAGAATTAAACATTTTGTAGTTCTGTTGTTTCATTATCCCTGAGTGTCTGGATGACTCTGCAGTGATGATGTCACATCTTGCACTCTGCAGGTCTGGGTGAACACTGCATGTGGGGCTCAGCCAGGTGGGAAACATCCTAGGAGCAGTGGGATTAGTGGTGTGCTTTAGATTCAGGTACTAATTCAGATGTACATGTTATTAGTAACTACCCACTGATTCGTTAACTGTTTTGATGTCAACAACCACACTGATTGACATAAGTTAAAAGCTTTTGTATTGAATATAAAAATATCTTAACTACTCTCTTGGGAGAGCACATAAGCGAGGGGGGAGAAGTTTTCATACAGGGTATTTATGACAAGGTTTGTCGTTAAAGTATTCTGAGTCAATCTGTAGCTCTGCTAAAATCGTGGTGCTAAATCTAGAGATGAATTTAGGGTGGCATTTTACATAATTTTTTTCTTGCAACTAGCAAGACTGTAAATGAAAAAACAGAGAAAATAGTGACTCTACTGTGCTGTTTGTAGTATATTTGACAAAATGTTCATCACTAAAACCTTGGTCAGAGGTATAGTTACTACAAAACTTTGTTGATTTGAGTATGGTGAAAAAACACATTGTAGTGAATATAAGCAGGCGGTTTCTGAAATACTGGGGACTAGGTTTGAGGTTTAGTTAATATCTTTTTAAAGTGAGGAATGCTCCATTTATCTGTCCACTAATTTATTTATTTTTCTAATACCCTCTCATATGCTACTGGGGGAGCAGAGAGGAGATAAGAAATAACAATGCCAGCAGGGAATGAATGAAAATTATAGATTTGAAGCTACCCTAGCAGAAAGGTGCCTGCTCTAGCCGGTATTGTAGGTTTGGAGACTAAGTGATTGTATGTTCTTTTCACACCAAGGAAGAAAATCACACTTGTTCTTGATATCTAATAATGATACCACACAGTATGCACAGTCTGAAATCAAGCAGAGAAAAAAGACAGGTTTCCTGCTGCCCAAGGTGACTGATGTGAATTAGACACATTTTGGAAACATCTTTAAGAATGGATTCAAATTGTGGAATCATTCTAGAATACTGCAGAATCTACATAGTAAATGTTTCCATAGCCTCAGCCAGCACTGGGATATGGCTTACACTGATCTTGCTGAAAGTTTGGCTACTTGTAAACTACAACCCCAAATGTGTGAGGATTTCCATATTATTAAAAAAAAAAGAAAAATGGCATAACAGTCTGTGAAGAGGGGACACAACAGAAATGCTTTAAAGAAAACTTTTGCAGTTTAGCTGTATTCTTTCTTGATAATGCATGTGAACTGTATGTATATGCAATATGTATGTACTGCACATCCATAGCTCTTACAGGAGTTACTGCTCCTGGGTGAGACAGTAGGTAGAGCCTTAGCTTTGCCAACACTGGACATAGGTACTGTCACTGCTGGAGATTACTGATCTCCTGGGCCAGGAAACAAAGTTCTTCTGTGGGGAAAAAAAATAATAAAAACCCCTGGCATTTTCTTTTTCTTCTCAGGTGAAATGTCAAAAATATTGCCAGTGCAATTGTTTGGCAAAGAGATAACTAAGCTAGTTCAATAAATTACAGATTAGTTATTTACCTAATGGATTTGCAACTTCTGTTTTCGAATCAAAAGTTAAATGCCTGCACAACACTAAAAATGTAATGTCTATTAATGTGAAGTGTGGAAAATATTATTTTTTAAAATAAACTTCTGCAAAAAATGCAATTAGTTTGTTAGTTTTAACAAAACCCTGGAAAACTGGAAACTATGTCTTACATCATTCTAGGTTTTTCTGGAATGTGCCTAAGACTAATATGCAAGTTTAAAAGTTATACAAGAGTTTAAAAATTATACAGGAGTGGTTATCTTTTCCAATCAATTTTGTCATGTCTTTATGTGAGAAAATTAGCAAGAGTTATTTGAAAACTGGAAGTTCTGTATTGTTTCAAATCCTGTTTGGAGACTGGTTTTGTTCTGTTATCAGCAATGCCTTTGCTTTAATCAGGAGAAGAAGTTAGCCTAGGATACAGTTTATTGCAGAGTTTATCACAAATACATTTCTCCCCCATACCTCTGAAGATGTGGTATAAGTTTTCCTCTTTGGATTTCACTTAAGATCCCTTTGACTTCTTACTTCAGGATGTGCATTTTATCTCTATCTTTCCTGCAAAGCATTCGCAGTATCTGCCCTCTGTGAATACAAACCCTTTAACAGATTAGAACAACAGACAGAGGACCACATATATCATGGGCTATGATGTTCCCACATTAGTCAAAATAGAAGTGCTTTAATCATAATTTGAAATAACTTTAATTAAAAAAACTCCTGTGCTTTCACTGATAATAATCTTAAACCAATCCAAAGCAGTGGCATCTACATCCTGGGAAATTATTGGGAATGATTACTATTTAATCAGCGCTTAAATAAGATGCTCTCAGACATAATTCACCTTATTTACCTATTGGTGAGCAAATGTGGATAAGAAACTGTATTCAGATTGACTAGGGACATAATTTTGGTGGAATTCAATTAACTCATGTTTTTGGTTGAAAATGTATCTCTGTTTATGGGTAGCATTACATCCTTTAAAGTTCTACTGGCATGACAGCTTAATGATCTGATTAACATAATCCATTGTACTAACTCAAAATTTACTTGCAATTTGGAGGAGACAACATTTCTAATTTATTAAAGGAATAGGTGCAGACTACTTTTTTGTTTCAAATTCTGGTGTCTCAGCTCTTGACGTCTCTTCCCAGAGACATTAGAAGTGATATGAATATATCATACCCAAGATCAGTTAGAAAAACACCAATCTCTCGTAGGTGTCTTGAGGATGGCAGATGGTCATGTCTTTGTATCAATGATACAAATGAACACACTGTTTATTTTTAGTGATGTAAATTGGAAAAAAGCATATCCAGGTTCTCAGGGAAAATATGAACTTGAAGGCTAGTTAGCTTGTGGTACTGGGAAATCCATTTTAATTAAAACTTTATTTTATATAGAGATCCTGTCATAAGTTATTTCTGAAAAAAATTCCTTGAGATATCTATATGAATATAATTCTGGAGCCAAGCATAAGATATTCTTTCATACCTCCCACAACAGAAAGGCAGTGTCTCTGTGAATGTGCACATATCTCTGCTCCTCATATACATATAAATGTATTAAAGTATAGATGTAGCTGTATCAATGCCTGATGCAGCTGCCTCTCAAGAGCTGGTCCAGTAGAAGGGCAATAGATTTCCTGAGGCCTGGTCTTCTACAAATTGAGACCAACTCTGGAGCTTTGTTGTTTATTGAAGTTTATGATGCTATTTTATTCCCTGGTGCCCAGCACACTCATAAATTCTCTCTGTGCAGTAATTTCCCCTGTTGTGAGAAGCAGTGTGCTCTTTATGTAGCCCAGCACCTGCCCCTTTCTCCAGAAATCCCCATCCATGTTGCCCATTTTCAGCCCCCAGAGCAGAAAGTCTCAGATTAACTCCCTTCCCTTTCTTGGGGAAGGATTTTTCCCCCACACTACTGAGTAGGCTCCTTCTGCTACTCCATGTTCTTAAGCCATTGTATTGTGCAGGATGAGCCTCTGGACGGGAACAATTGCCCTCAGCTTTCAAGGTCCATCATCCAGAAGCAGTACTCTCCATATCACAACATGCTGGAAGAGTGTGAGACAAATATTAAGACATAGCAAGAGACTGACATTTATTTCAGAGCCTTTCAGCTGTGGATTAGAATGAGCTGGTTTGTGACTCACTGACTTGGATATGTGAGGATACGTGGTCTAATCTGTTCAGAGAAGCAGATGCCACATTGTTTCAGCTGCAGTACAGAGCTCTAGACTTTTTTTTTTAATTCTTTCCATATAATGTGTCTATGCATAGCATAAAAGTTACTGCACTTGCTTATTAAAATGTCATTAAATTTGAGTTAATAACAGGCAAATAAGAGTGCAGGGTCAAAGCATGTTCTTTGTTTGCTTCTCTGTAATTTGCAGCAGAATTTTACTCATCATTTTAAATTCAGCTAAATGAAAAACATACGGCAGGCTGTACTTAAAGGAAAATCAACGCAAACAAAACCAGGAATATTATCAATGGTTCATCTGAAGGATCAAAAAGATGGATCTGTAGTATGATTATATAGCACAACATTGCAGCTGGATTGTCTTAAAGTGTATATCTACCTCTTGGGCTCTAAATGCAATTAATTATTGTGAGAAATAACTTCCATAGGAACTGCTTTTCTTTTGTCAGGAAAAAAATGAAAACAGTTGGGTGTAAACTTCAGAGAAAGGTCATAGGTTAATGGAGTTCGTAAATAGAACAGCAAGGGAATCTAAACTTTAATTACTATAATGTAAATTACCTTAGAGAGCCCAAATTAGTGATCACTTAGCCTAGCCACTCCACCTTCCCAGTAGGTTCTGCTCACTTTGGGGGCTTAACCCAAATTCCCTAAATTCCATCTAGACTGCTGAGATTGTGAACAATTTGCATAGTTGCAGCTTCTTCTCCAGGAACTTTAGGATGTCCTTTTTTCTTCCAAATCCCTTTCTGCCAGTTTAGTGCAACTAAAGTATCATTACTTACTAACTTTTGTTTTAAATAACATGTGCAAAGAAAATTTAAAAATCAACTGCATTGACTCATCCTGGGAAGAAATGCTGACATACAGATGAGAAGAATATCAGGACAGGGTGGGTATGGCTTGCACTTCACATTCCTGAGCTGTAATTGTTCTGTGGATTCTGTTTGCTTTTAATGGCAACCCTGAGTACATTAGAATTTACTAAACAAATAAATGTATTTAACAAGTTGTACACCAGAAACAACTTAAATGCATTCCAAATTCTCAATTCAATGATAAGGTGGAAGTCGAAACACCCATTTTGAATAATTACTTTGAAGAGCAACATAAAAATGTGTTCCCACCATCATGGCTGAATAGATGCAGTGTGACAAGAGCTGGGATAAAGGAAGATGCTTTCTTTTATGTTTATACTTATTAGGTTTTTCTCATAATTTTAAGAAGTCCCTGTATTTCAAACATAATAAGCAGTTTTTCCCCAACAAGTCTTAAAATTATTTGAGCAAATGAAAAAAAATGAAGTTTTACAAGATCTGTGAGGCTCCCATTTCAGGATTCAGCATTTCAGGGGAGGAATGGTGCCTCTTTCTTTTTATTACCATTTTAAGTGAGGATTAATCTTTGGTAAGAGGTAACTGTGAAGTGATTTATGGTTTATGGGTGCTTCTGTTGAGAAGCAAACAACAATATCTGTGTTTGTATCAAGATATCTTTAAAGTTTTGGTGGCCCAGCTCTGTAATCCTGATGCTTGGTTTGATTTGTCCCTTGAGTGGTGCAAAAGGGGCTGCAGAGAAACACTCCAACAATGCCTCTGCATAGAAGACAAAAAGAAAGAATGAATTTGAACTTCACAAAATGTACTGATTAATGAAAAGCCATGGATAATTGCCATCCCCACTCCAGAGTTAGAAGGTTTTAGAGGCAGAGAAGATTTGGAAAAGGGAAGTATTTCAAATAACAAGAATAAAAAAGCTTTAATGTAGCTATAAAAGTAATTGTCTTGCTTTTAAAATATTAGAGTAACACTTTGGAGATGTGGATTTGATTCTTGACATCTTCTGTGAGACTGCTTATGAGACCACTCTGTCAGTGATTATGACCACCATCTAAGAAACAAAACAAAACAGTCTATACAGATTACAAGATCTCCAGGACAAGAGACTTGGAATATGTTTTATGGTGCCTAGCACAGTAGAGTTGCCATAGAATTCAGATATTTTAAGTTTTGCTGAAAAGATATTTAATGATAATTAAAATAATAGTAATACAACTAGTAAAAAAAACCCAATAAAACAAAAAAAAAAAAAAAACAAAAACAAATTAAAAATAGACCCTTAATATTGAAAATTTTAGGTGAGGATGTTATATTCAAATTCTAGCCCCACTGGTGTAGAAGACTGGTTCTTAATTAGGTTAGTTCTGTTAATAAAACACCTGCAGCAGAATCTTATGTACAACTCCCTAGACACAAATAACCCTCTCTCCCAGGTGGCTGGGTAGGATTGCATTACTTGGCCAAGACGAGCATCCTTCCAGGAGAGGGAGCTGCTCGGCCTAGGGACTCCAGGCTTGCCTGCTCCAGTTTGATCTTGCTTTGGGGATTGGAATTGCAACATATTCTAAACTTACCCGTGCACGGCAAGCCTGCAGCTGCTGGGTTGCTCCTTTATCCATGGCCACTGCATTGCAGCCTCTCAGGAGCAAAGATGCCGCAGTAAGTCCTAAATGGAGGTTGTGAAACAGCCAGGCCAGCCTGGGAAAGGCAGTGCAGAGGAGACAGAGCCTCGGAGTGACTGGGAAGGATCCCCAGTACTCCCATGTCTGTCACTTCCCTGGGACATACCAATGTGAGGCTGCTGGGTGTGAAGAGGGATTAACAGAGTTAGTGAGAAATCAAGCAGGAAATGATGCCAGGGCTGCCAGAGATCTCCAGAACACTACCAAAAATTTCTTTAATGGATTTTTTCCCTTCTTTAATAAAAGCACATTTATAAAAGTAATAAAACAGTAGTTGATTTATTTTAAGCAAGGAGCAAATGAGTCTGAGTTATGCTGTATATTATTGTACTTCCAGAATGTGGTCTGTCATAGACAAGAAATGGTGTCTTTGCATGGACCAGGAAAAAAAAGTACAATATTGAATTGAGCTGTGCCGATCTGGTCAGCTTCCAACCAGGAAAATGAAACATGAGCTGTTGTGGTAGTTTTACTTAATTAGTGCTGTCTTTTCCTTATTGTGGCCATACTGGTGCTGCTTTCTGTTAAGACAGGATGATAATTATCAGTTTCTGAGGTAGAACGTGAGCATTTTGCCTGATTCTTTGAAACTCCTCTAAGGAATTATATTCCCCCTCAGGAGGCATGTGCTGTTGGTCCTACTGAATCTGACATATGGGGTTGTCATTCTTGTGCTTAGCTAGCATTGATCTTTTCAGCATTGTTAATGGGGACTGTGTATCTCTACTCACAGTCCTGTCTTCTCTCCATAACTGAACCTGTGAAATCCAAATCTGGTACAGATACAAGGGTAGTATTTAGTATTCTATTTTTCATCATCAGAATTGAGAAGAGCTTGTTACTGCACTTTGCATGGCCAAGCTCTGTTACTGTGTGCTGCTCCAACTCAGATCAAATGTAAAGATACGTTTGCCGTTGACCTCATTTAAAAGCCCTCAAGAGGGAAAGTCTGAAAAAGTTGATACAGTTTGGCATGGTTATTCATTATGCATGGGAAGTGCATTGCTTTATTTTCATTAATTTTACATAGAAATGAGAACAGCACACCATGCTTTTCTCATTTTTGGGAGCTCCACAAAGCTTATGTTGTTATGTTTTCTTCACAGAACCACTTACAGACAGGCAAATCCAAAAGCTCATCAATCCATGTTTAAAGAGGATGGGGTTGTCCTTGTGTTAAATGTTGGCATTCTGTTACTTCTGGTACGTGTTACTGTGCCTGGTTCTGCAGAGTGACTAACACTGATGAAAAAAATTCAGGTGTGATAAAAATAGAAAATATTCCCTTGGTATACCATTGAAAATTTTAACTAATCACCATGATGTGAATATTGGAATATGAGAGCCAAGGTACAGAAGTCTAGTTGTCGCTGTACTGAACTATCAGTACCATTTACAAAAATAAAATTGCAGCTCAAATACAGCCTGATTGTTGAGTTTCTAAATAGAGCTGAAGATTCCTACACTGCACCTCTTTCATTAAAACCAAGTTTCTTTTTTTCCATTTTTTCAGACTGAAGGAGATGTAAGTGAAAGGTCAGCATGTGAAATTTAGGATGATTTTTTATAATCATATAATATAGCAGAACATCATTTATTCATTAAATGCATGCTGCTTTTTTAAGAGCATACAACTAAATTCAGAAAAGTCTTGGGAACTCTTCAGACAAATTACTTCTTCTGGCCCTAAAACCTTAGCTAAGATGTAGTGATTTGGCCACAAAATTGGGAACCAGAAACTTCCTTGTAAATCCATAACCATTGCCACTTGTTTCACCCGAAGTAAGCAACTCCTTAAAGCTGCTTGTGGTGACAGTTCTTTATAGGTAGTATGGTGATAATACCTCTTGCCTCTTAGAAGTGTAATGAAAATTATTTAAAGTCCATGATCCTGAATGACCTAGAAGTACTAAATGCAGTCATCTAAGTATTACTAGTCCTGATTGTGGAATATTTGGTTGTTTACAATATTCTTTTCAGAAGGCTTATGCGTGCATTATCATAAAATTAAATTTAGTTAATCACTTCTGTGCTGTAGTTACTAAAGCTACACATCCAGCCCTCACTTACCCTCCGTGATCCTACTGATTGTTTTGTGATTTACTTTGAGCTTAAAACAGGGTAGGGTTGGACCCAAAATGTTAATTTCTAACGCAATTTAGGTTTTGACATCAATGGAGGTTTTGCTCCACACCTCTGCCTTGCAATACCTCACATTAATTCCATGCAGAGACTGGAAAAAGCAAGTAAGTAGAACGGAAGTGGAATGTGTGTAGTATGTTTTGCATAGCAGTTATTCCCAATATTGCGTAACTAAAGTACAGCAGAAAAAGAGAAATGATTACTGGCCCTTCAGATACTTGCTGAGATGAATAAGGGGGTTGGCAAGAGGAATATTCCTTATATGTTTGCATATTAAAAAGAGGAAGTAAAGCTCTTTCTCAGTTGACGACAGTAGCTCCTGGTTTTCATATCGTATCTGGTCAGAACATAGTTTCCCATGTGAGCGTTCAGCAAAAGACAAAAGAAAATGCAGCAATAAGCTTTTCTCTGTTCCAGCCACCTGGCCATCCTGAGTCCCAAGTGGTGATAGAAGCTGTTCTTTTTCCTTCCTACTTAATCCAGCCCTGAGCTGGATTAGCAATGGCGCGTTCCTTTGTCAAAGTGCAAGCTTAGGCTGGATAGCCATGGGAATACTGCCCTAAGTACCCTCACTTGACACACATACACGGTCTCTTGGCTGCCTAAGACCCCTGCCCATCTGTTGGTGTGGCACTGTGCCCACTTCCCCAGCTCACTGGCCGTTCCAGTGAGGCATCACTGCCAGCTGATCGCCAGGTTCCATGGGCTGACAGCACTGCTGCCTGCTCTGCTCTTAGCAGGGCGTGCTTTGTACAGAAACCTGTGTTACAGGTGAATTTGGTCTTGCACCACTTAGAGTTGTATAGGCAAAATCCTAATCTGACTGAAGCTGGGTCGGCCTTGCCATGACTTGACTAGAAACAGATCTGAAAAATTGTCTGTGCACTGGAGGGCAGACAGGGAAGCAAAGGGGGTCTGCCAGTGGATAGTGAATCCAACACTTCACTGTAGAAGTGCTTTGTAGATGGCATAGAAGGTCTGCACATAAACAGCAATTCATGACAGCTAATGAAGCAAGGAAGAGCTCTGTCTCACCATGGTGATTCCAGGGGAGTTCACGGCATGTTTTACTTAGTGTTTTTTGTTTCTGCACAATATTTGAGTCATATGTTGATTCATCTCCCTAAAAATAAAAGTATCTGACTTCTTGACCAGCTCAAACTCAGTTGCTTTATACCATTGCAAAGATCTCACATCCCAGCCCACGTATGTGCATCCATGCTGACAGAACATTCTTCTGCGTTTGAAAATATTCATCATCTGAGAGTTTTCATAGCTTCCCCATACCTCCTTCTCTCCAAACTTAGAAGTAATGAGGTTCTGATTGTAGAAGAACTGACATGAAGAATTAAGAAACTGTGAAGGGTAGCCTTCTGCACCATATCTTTTTAAAAGGCATTGGAAATATTTTAGATCTTTGGAAATGTTTGGGTTTGGTTTTTGTTTTTAATTTGTTCTTGTTTTGTGAGTTGAGTAACAAGGAATTCCTTTTCACTCTATGAAAGATGAATGATGGAATCCTCTCAAAAATGAAATACCAATGCCAGTTAATTCCAGTAGAAAGAATTCCATGTTGTTTTTACCAGTTTATACTTTTATCTGACAGAGTAAGTAACACATGGAGAAGATTGGGCCTTGTGTGTTGCAGGGTGAAAGGCCCAATGGGAAGGGAAGTGGGCTGAAAGTCAACTAGGGCTCTTTTATTGCCTCTGCTGTTGAACTACTTTATGACCCTTAGCAAGTCACTCAACTTGTCTGTGCCTTGGTTTCTTTTGGTATTAATTAACTAGATTGTAAATGATTTGTCAACAAGACTTCTACACTGATCTTGGCTTGGCCTTCAGGTGCTAATGGATCAAAAGTAATAATGTTGAAAATTTTATAACCAATCTTTAATTCAGCCAAACGCATTCTTGCCTTTTTGGGGAAGTACTCACTTGCATAAAGACAGGGTTCTATAATAAAGGGAGAACATCACAGCACGTATTTTGTATTGTCACTCATCTGTTTTTCCTTCTATTCCATATTCATATAGAAGCAAAGTATTTTAGATTCTGTAAAACAGAGAGCATAGCAAAAAGAAAAAAGGATTTCTTCTAGCCATTATAGGTTTTCAATTTCCTTCATGCCTCAAAATGAAAACCAGCTCTTTTAGCTACTATATGTAGCTGTACGTGTGTGTGTCATAATGAGTATGCAATAAACGAATACAGTGTATTAACAAGAAATGTTTTGTGTATCCTTGTAATTAGGTATTAACTCTTTGTGGTTTCATTGTTCCGTACATGGCTCTTCTGGATATAACCGGTGTTATGTGGAAGCCTTAAAACAGACATCCCCTTTGGTGAGAGGAGCAAGTGCAGCCGCAGCTCGTGCAGTGAATGTAGGTCAGTTCCCGCAGAAGGAATCCGTGCTCACGCTGCAGCGCGCCCTGCGCGGGGCCGGCTCCCACCAACTCTGCGTGCTGCCAGCACAACTTCTTAGGCTCCTTCAGTTAATTATACATCTTTTCCCTTGGCTGCGTGATGTGTCTGAGCTGCCTACGGAGTTATCTTTCTCCAGTCTATGTTCAGGTGCTTGACAAAAGCATTTCTGCTTTTGGAAATTTAGGATTTTACCAGTTAGAACAGATATAATTGTATTGTTGTATTGTTTTCTCCTCCCCCACCCTGAATGTCTCCCTAGTTTTTGTTGGTTTTTTTTTTAAATAACATACATGTTTTGAAGCTCTCTGAAGTTAACACGAATAGAAAATTAATTATAAGGACAATGCAAAAGTTCTTCATATCACCACTCAGATGTGAAAAGGTTTAAGAATGAATGTGATAAAATTCATGTAACTTTTCATACAACTTTCTTCAAGGGGGTAGACAGCTTGCAAAGAATTTTAGATAAGTCAATTTTTGCTTTAGCATAAAGAAGTTAGGAGATCTATTTTATATTATTTTAGGTTTTATTTCATCTTTGGAAGTTCTAAGGATTGCTTATTCATTGATCTCTAATCCCAATTCAAACACTGTAAAATTTCCCTTTTACTCTTCATTCCTTTCAAATGTTATTGAGAAGCTTCTGCAGGTTTCCATCCAGTGACTACAAGCAATGTGTACCCTGTCCATCTTTCTCCCACATGTGACCACAGTTTAACAACAGCCCTTACAATTTTTGTCCCTGAAAGGAGAGGCCTAGTTGAGATTATGATGGAATAGATATTTCATTTTCTGCTCTCTCTATGGCCATCCCAGAAAAGGTGGTTATTGGATCAAAATATTTGTATATGTGCATATATACATATACACACACTTTTAAAAAACACACGTGTATGTTTATATAGAACAATTACCCCTGAAGGGTTCTTGGCTTAAATATGAAAAATTAAAGAATATGAAAAAAAAAAAATAAATGTGCTCTCTGAAGGGGAAGACAAACAAATCTTTCATTCTGCATCACAACTAAATACATACAGTCTGCACAAATTGCTAAATATACTGGTGGGGGGGAGGGAGGAAGTAAACCCCCCCTCACTGTGCACTTTTGGAAAAAAAGTGAGCTTACTTAGCGTAATTGGAGAAACACTGCAGCATTCCCTGACTTCCACACTTGAGGGAGAATTGAATTAACCATTTACATTAAATTACAGTGTACACGTGAATTAGAGTGTTTCAAATCCATTGTTATGCAATTTGTGGAACTACTGCAGTACCCCAAATGCTGCTACTGCCTCAGAATTACAGGTGTGGGCAGTGTCCAACACAGTCTCACAGTCTCCAGTGAGAAAGGGCAATTGTGCCCTTTCTCACTGCACACAAGATGACTCTTGAGTACCTCAGAGATGTACACTTTAGAGAGGACCCTGTGTCAGAATCAATACATTGTATTGAAACATTATTCGTAGGTAGCACCTGATGGAGAAAATCTGCTCTGATAATGTATTTGCTAAAGATGCTTTACAGATAATATTCAGCGTTTTTCAGTGTGTGTGTGTGTATATAAAAATGTTTGTTGCTCGGGGGTCACAGCTTTTACATGTTATTAAGACGCCAGAACTTTGCGATACACTGAGCATTCTGTGTAGCTGTGAGCACTTGTTGCAGATCTTTCTTACTTGCATTTGGGAACTTAAAAATCCAGGCAATTCATGGAAGTGTGAGGGGGATGTCCTGGCAAACTAAATAACCTAGATCAATCCCCTCTGATGGGCCTCCTTTTAAAAGGTTATACAAAAGAACTGTTTTGTTTGAGCGAATTGCTTTCTACTTGATGAAAATCATATATAAACGAGTCCCAGATCAATACTCTTGAGGCCGCAAAAGGAACAAAAAAAACCCAACCCAACATAAAAGATAGATCAGAAGCTATATTTTAGCAAAAATATCTCTTAAGTGCTGTTGTCTGACACTATGAACTCCAATCAATGTGTCAGTATTTTGGAATTTGAAAGGAAATAGGGATCAGACCTGACAATCCAGAGCTGAAATTTGATGCTCTGGTCTTTTTGATAAACTGACAGGCAGTGAAAATTGCACACGTCTGCAGGGAATCAGGAGAAAAAGAGAGACAGTTTTGTGGAAAGTCTGCTTATGATTCACAAAGACATGCATTTTATCAAAATGGATTGCTTCTGCAGTGTGTGGCAGGTTGCCTTCCTTTTTGAATGGAAGCTTTTGCAGGTTGTAAACTGGTAGGTTTTGTACACATCTACAATATATTCTGACTTTTGTTGGTTTACAGTTTCATTTCAAGTGCTCTCCCATTCCTGCAAATGAAGCAAACTTGTTAAAAACAGGTAATCAAAAAAGAATCAGAAACTTTACCCCAAAAGCTTTTTTTCATAAATATATGTTCAAATTTAACTCTTCTTGTGAATAGCTTAAAATAACCGAAAAGAATTTTTCACATTTCGTCTTCCTAAGCATTTAATCCTTTGGATTTATGTAATACTTTTCATCTGAGACTCTTAAACCATGCTGCAAATGCTCAGTCTTAAAATATCTTATCCACACAGACAAATACCATTATACCCATACTGCAGGCTGGCAGACTGAAAGACTGCAAGATTGGGTGACCAGCCTGAGATCACATGGAAACTGGGAATTTACATGGGAACAGAACCCAGGACTTTTGACTCTCAGCAGTCCTGATGGCATTCAACATGGTACACACATTTTACCACTTTTAAAATACCGGAACCAAATCCTGAATCCTGCATAAAAATGTGCTTAAATGTGCTTTGTGTGAGGGAACAAAGAAGTTGCCTTGTGGGACAGGTTTACTGAGCCACTGAGTTCAGTGTACTCTCTCTGGGAGCAGCTAATACTTACAAATGCTTCACCCACTCTGTGGTCGTTTTTTGTGGTTAATTCATGCTTGGAAGACAGATATTAACCCCCACCCCCCTTTCTTAAATTCCCCACCCCATTAACTATTATAACTCAATTCTGTTTTAGACATATAAACAAGCTTTGCATATTTAAGCAGTGTGGGATGGAAGTTGAACTCCTTTGTTTTGCTAGAATCTTTGACCTTTAAAACACTTCTCTTTATAGTTTATTTAAAATTTTAAAAGATGTCTGGCTCTGTTGCTTTTACAGCCTTTACAGTGGTTACTAAAATTACAACCTAAAAACTGCTTTATGTCATTTTAGCTTTAGTATATAGTCTTGTAAGAGAGTAAATACCACTACTTTCTTAGAAAGGTCTTACCTTGTTAGATAAGAAAAGTTCTCAGAATTTAGTCCCATGTGTTCCTGTACTCCCAGAGACATTATTAATATCAAAGAGAACTGTCAACTCTGAAAACCTGCTTTCATAAACTTGAAGAGGGTGGCTGGACAGGCTAGAAAGTTTTGCTTCATGGTTTTATTGGCCATTTCTGAAGTTGGAGTGCTGAGTCATCTCAAGATGACTGTACAGCTGTGGGGACAGAAAGCAGAATGGCAGGGGTGGAGCTGCAAGGAACTGATGTGGTGAAATATGGAGAGGACAGGGTCCTTAAAGAGCTATAGTTTGTCAGAACTCATCCACCCAAATATGGTTCAAGCTAACTAAAACTGATATAATTGTGGTTTGTGTATCTTCAAATATCAAAACACCCTCTGATCTCTTAATCACTAAGAAAAGGTGTTACTGCACCCCATGCCTTTGGTAAAAAGGGAAAAATAACCATCTTCTCTTAAATGACTTCACTATGCCATGGGAAAAAGCATCCAGTCCCAGGCTGCTGCTGCTTTACCTCGGTTGCACACAGCTGTAGATAAAGTGAGTCTGACCATATCAGCTCCTAGAAATTCAACTCTGGTTTTATGTTCATGGATCTCCTACATAAATCAAGTGCAGTTGTGTCTGAAATAACTCTTTGCCAAGGCTAATACATCTGTTTCACTCTTATATCAGGCAGTAGGCAGGGTATGATTGTTTATGCAGCTGGGAGGCTTTTGCTTACTGGGCTCACTCTCTCTCAAGCATTGTGGAGAGTAATCTAACCAGCATGTTATGTTCCATACAGGCCACTTATCTGGGGGAATCAATAAGAGAAAAGTGAGCTCTGTGTTAGCAAACAGGGAGGCGTGTCACCTGCTTTCTTACAGCTATTACATGGCATACTGATGTTTCATTGGAGATAAAATCCACCTATGTTCATTGCAAGCAAGGGAAAACACCACTTCTGCTATTAATACTACTACTGCTGCTTAAATAAATGAGAGGCTGTTTGGCATGGTATCTTTTCCTCTTAATGTATATTTTCACCTTGGAGAATGGCTGCTCTAATTGATTCATCTAGGGCAAAATATAACCCAGAATATATTAGACATGGTAGGTCCTAATCAAACTAGCAGCACATGTAAAATTTTAGCTCTTTATTGGAGGATAAAGGTTTATTCACTTTTAGTTTTCTTTTTACAGAAAGATTTGTTTAAAAAGGGATCTGTTGTTATATGACTATTGATTTTTCCAATGTGCTTTTAGCTGTGCTCATCCTCTGCCTTGTTCCAGTTTATTTAAAAAAAAATTGCTTAATGGATATGCAGAAATTTTGTCCCTTGTTATCCAAGGCTGAGTATTCCTACTTCAGTAATTTTCAAGTATTTTTGAACCCATTTTTGATGACAATTTGACTCAGAGAATCTGCATTAGTTAATTAGATACTAACATGCTTTTGCTTTAATTTTGGCCAATCTGACAAGTGAAAAATAGATGTCTGCATGTGACAAAATGCTGAATATAAATTCGGTTAGCATTTGCTCCTGAGAGAAAGAGAAAAGGTGAGGGTTGGGGAGGGAGTGAAGAACGAACAGGGAGTTAGAGGAGACTGGAAAAAGAAGAATGTTAGCTACTCTTAAAAACATCAAGCCTAAAGGGGAGTGCTAACTAGGTTAGTCTGTTGTTAGAAGCTAACAAGTCAGTCAGCTCCCTCTCCAGCTGTAGATGTCATAAAAACACCTGCAGAAGTGTACCAGAATTTCAAATTGGTAAGGAAATAAAAGCAGTAAAGAGGCACGTTTGTGGTGCTGTGTTCAGGTATGTTGTGAAATCGACCTGATTCCTGTATTAACTGCCAAGTGTACTGATACTTGACAAATGAAGATTATAGAAAAAATTTAATCTAAAATTCCCAGCTAACTTCTGAGTGATTGCAGACTTCTGAAGCTGCAGCACATTCTGCTGTAAAGGCTCTCTCAGTTTTGGTAATCACATAACTGAGAGAGATGATCTTCTTTTAATTCTGCCACCTTATTTTGGTGGGAGACCTTTTCCTCATATAGAGAACTGACACAGCTAGATATCTTTGTTAAAATATTGTATGTGTTAAGACCTATTTATCTGATAGCAGACCAACAGGGAAGATCTTTTGACTGTTCCTATCCAAAGAAGCTTGTGAAAGGTCAGTGGCTGTCAGAATTCGACATAACAGTACCGAGGGTGAGGATAATGTGTGAGGCTGCACTCCAACACTGGCTCTGTGATTGCCAGCATCTGTTGTGGTTTCCAGACTTGTCCAACGAGATTTGCTAATCCAGTTGTATGTTTGATGCCATGCTACTGGATACAGCTCTCTGGAGCATGTTACATCCAATGTAGCTCACCCTCAGGGACAGTCTTACTGCCACACTTCCTCTACAGCCCATGCTGTATTGTGAAGATGACATGGATATATAGATGAACTTGAATCAAAACTCAGGTGCTGTATTTGTATCAGTAAATACAGACCTCAACTACAAAGTAGAAAACTGGATTCAGACTTCCACAAAATTCTGGCCTATTCAGATCAAAACTGAGATTAAGACCTTACAGTAATGAAGGGAAGCTTAGCAATATTTTAGAGAACATGTTGTCCCTGTTTGCCCACATTCTGAATTTCTTCTTAGGAGCAGTGTTCTGTGGGGTGTGCTCTCCAGTCGTCTCTGTCACTGAAGATCATAATGATGATAGATAGCATTTGGAAACTAGAATTGAAGGGTGAATTTTTTTGTTGGCTTTGTATCTGCTAATAAGTGATGCAGGGAAGTTAAGTGTCTGGAGAATTAGATTTCAGCTTTTACTTTTAGTTCACAGAGTGTGTGGATTTGAACTCAGGTAGTTACTGGCCTTAGTGCCATGCTGGAAAAATCAAAATGAATGTGTATTATTCCACTTGTAACCAATGATGGTTCCTAAGAATTCAGACTCTTGGTCAGAGTATGTTCCACCATAAGTTTCTCAAAGGAACCAGTCAAATTCACGTTTTCAGATACTATTAAAGGAAATGGAATGTGAAAATACAGAGGAAGAAACTCTCTCTGATCTTAACTTTTGTACTGCTCTAGCTTTTTTCTTTTTATTTCATCACAACTTATTTCAAGGAGTTGAAAGTAGAGCTATTTATACAAGGAGGGATCTAAATTTTAGGCAAGTCCTTTGTGTTACTTTTTTATCAAAATGCCTAAACAGCTGTTTGTAGAGATCATAATGCACGTTGTGACCACAGCATATTATAGTTTGGTTTGTATAAGACATACATTTCTTATAATGCTTTAACATACCCTTTTTTTTTGAGGTACTCTCATCTACTCTAACAGCCAGATTTTAGTGGGACAGAATTAATCTTACAGTGCTGACATCTTCAGAAAAGCTTATAGAAGTGTAATATGTGTTTTTAACTGAAAGTAAAACTTCATTGCTTCCCAACATTTCTGTAAGAGTCAGACAACATACCTGCAACCAAGCTTCTACCTACCTCTTTTTCAGAGCAACCCAGCTCACTGTAAGTCTTGCTCCTGTCCTGAAAACAAGTAGAGCACCTGCGACTTGTCACCCTTTGTATCCACATCACCTACAGAAGCTTTCTAAATAAATCTTTCCTTGAGTACTTAACAGATGACTTTCTTTGCAAGCCTCTGCACAGCTGACCCAGAGCTCTGATCACTGCAGATCTGCTGACCCTCCTGTGCACAAGGCTGCACAAGGTGGACAAGCTGGTGAAATGAAGTCTCCTTCCCCTCTGGACTATTCACCTACAAAAAAAGCAAAGGAAAATCTGGTGTGCAGTCACTAGCTGCAATGCTAACTCTTGCAAATCTGACTTCTTATTAAAACAGTAGGGGGTGAAAATGACCAGTCTAAATTCAGGTGAGACAGGCCCCTAGAGAAGCATGGTAAAGCAAAGGCGAGTGAATCGATCCATGCTGTAGGATAGCAGTGTCTGAAATGGCACAGTAATGGCAGCAGCTGAAGCTCCTATCGATGCAGCACAGGATGCTTTTTGCTCCACTGATGACTGTTGTTCAGTTTCAGAAAATACAGAAAATTCCTTTTCATTATTAAAAATTAGCCAGAAGGTGTCTGTATATCAGGTGCAAATGTTTACAAATTGTTACAATAGACATTTCTGTAACAGTACTCTCATCCTACCTTTCATGCACAGGAAGGTCAGGGACTTATTTAACAATTGTGTTTTACTTACAGAGGAAATAGGGAAACAATGATCTAATCCATTTGGTCCTAATAGTGAAATTTACTCCAGAATATAAAAAAATGTTTTAGCCTATTTAAGTAACGGCTGTGATTATAGCACATAATGTGGTGCGTTCTATACTACATAATATATTATGAATAGCACGCTGAGGGATTTTTTTAGTGTATGTAAATTACATAGAAGCACAAAGGATGCATCTCTGAACTGTTTTTGTCAAGCTGATTATAGGTCTAACTGCTACAGGAGGAGGCTGAAAGAGCTTTGTTGAGAGGCATTGATTGATTAATAAAGAGCGCAGCAGCAACAGACATAACATTGCAGTTATAGATTTTCCATACTTTATCTTCAGGGCTTGTAAAGATACAGTGGTGATCAGATGATGAGGTTTTCTTTCACCTCGCAGTAAGATGCAACAAATCATGACATTCTGCAATGCCACAAAACAGCTTTTTGCAGAACACTGAGTAAAAGAAAACTCCCCCACAATCACGACTTTACAGTTAGACATTGTCCTTTTTCCTTCTGATCTCCTTTAGGGAGAGATGCTTCAAACAATAATTTAAAGCAATGCCCCAAATTTAGAAACAAAGTGGGAACTGTACATTCAAACACTTAGGGATTCTATTTTTATTAAATTGAAAGTGAGTGGAAAGTCACATGTGAAGTCTGCACGCATTTCATTCCTGGTGATAGATATAGAAAATTTGATAAAGAAGCCTGTATTTAGATCACAGGTTAACCAGTACAACAGCCTAGAGTTAACAGTTCTATTTGTTCAATTGAGACAATAGCTTGTGTACCTAGTTCAAGAGAAGATGTAAAAAGACCAGGATCAGTCTGTGACCAGAATATAGCAGAGTTGATTTTTATGTGAAAGTCAAATCTTGGCTGGGAAAACACATTTCAGCTATATAGGGCCGATCATAGGGGAACTGGTAAAAATAAAGTGGATTCTCATCCACTAGCTGGCATTTTGCTGTGCCCCTGTAATAAAGGTCTAAATAAGAACAGAGAAAAGAACTGGCACAACAGGCAGATGTCTTTACCACAGAACCTCTTTTAAAGACGTGTGTTCGAATGGGTTTTTTAATATTTTCACATTATTCTGTATCTTTCCAATAAATCTAAGCAGGGCCTGAGATTTTTAAGTTTAGTGTAATAAGAGTTTGATTATAAGTTGTTTTGCAGTTGCTGTTAAATCCACTGATCTTGCAGTGGTTTTGAACCCATTTTTAATAACATTTTGTCTTTTGCTTGGCAATGTGAAGGGTCTGTAAAAATGGGATATTGAATCTACTCAAATTCACAGCGACGTAAAACAAATGGAAGAAGTATGATTATGTATGATTAATAAGAACTGCCAGAAATTTTTCAGACAGTTGTCTGTACTTCAAATTGCCCTCTTATGTTTACATGATATTCGTCCTGACTTAAATTCACAATATATCCCTTTTTTACTCATTTACAATGTAAATTAATAATCAGAGCACATGAAGTTCTTACTAAACAGTCTTTTAAATTTATAAGTACATATATTTTAGAGATTATAACAGGACAATTTTTTTAAGATAGAAACTGCTTTTAGAGGAAGCATTTCCTCAAGGATAATAACCTTTTACCAAGTTGTAATTTAAATTTGTAGTATTCCTGAGTTCCTAAAACCCCAGTGAAATTTTATTCTGAAACTTTTGTTTTGCTCAGTTTAAAGGATGATTTTAGTTTATCAGGGTGAAGTGATCTGCATATATTTACCTATAAATGTTATACAAATACAAATAACCACATATATGTGTGCTTAAGTCCCTAAGTGCTTTTTCAGGATAAATGTTGCACTGAGAAAACACGAGGTGAACACCTCTCTTGGATATGCTTCTTTGAGGTGCAAGTAGGACACTGAGTAACAGTCACTGGATTTCTGTATGGGACTTGTGCTTAAAAAAAATCCTGAAATCAATGTTAGGCCAGATCTCTTCACTTCTCTCTGTAAAAGTTGTCACTGAAAAATGCCTCACAGTCAGAACATCATTGCTAATGATAGTTTCCATTTTCAGCACATATTAAAGAAAACCCTTTTGTTCACATACAGCCCACACAATGACGCAGCATTCAGTGATCCCAATGTTGTAACCTTAAGTGAATTTTTGTTAGGAATTTTAAAATGTGTCCAGTTCTTCAGCAATTAGCATTGCTCCACAGGAGCAAGTGGAGGTATGACAGTTAAAACAGGAGAGGATTTAAGTCTATGCTTTCAATTTTTATCATAACCTGAAGTATGATGCAAAATAAGACCTGCCATATCCCATGCATGAAATCATTGACTCATCATAGTATCACAGAATAGTTTGGGTTGGAAGGGACCTTAAAGACCATCTCATTCCAAACCTTTTGCCGTGGACAGGGACACCTTCCCCTAGACTGGATTGCTCAGAGCTCCATCTCACCCAGCCTTGAACACTTCCAGCGATGAGGCATCCACAGCTTCTCTGGGCAACCTGTGCCAGGTCCCCACCACCCTCACAAGGAAGAATTTCTTCCTAATATCTAGTCTAAACCTACCCTCTTGCAGTTTGAAGACATTCCTCCTTGTCCTCTCACTCCATTCCCATGTAGAAAGTCCCTCCCCAGGTTTCTTGCAGCCCCTTTAGGCACAGACAGGTGTTCTAAGCTCTGCCAGGAGCCTTCTATTCTCCAGGCTGAGCACCCCCAGCTCTCTTAGCCTGTGTCATAGCAGAGGAGCTCCAGCCCTTGGAGCATCTTCGTGGCCTCCCCTGGACTCACTCCAACATCTCTCTTATGTTGGAGGTCCCAGAGGATAGTGGAGGATGCAGAACTCCAGGCAGGGCCTCAAAAGGGCAGAAGAGAAGGGGAGAAGCACCTCCCTGGACCTGTTGGTCACCCTACTTTTGAATGAGCTCCTGAAATGAGCAGAGATGGTCCAGTTCCCTGCTGTTCAGGTACTGACATCCACAAGCAGGTACCTGTGTTGAAGCTGTACTTGATTTTGGAATCTCATAGGCATCAGAGCATCAAAGTCATGCAGTTACAAATAAATAGGCGATGCTGTGTAATTAGCTATCTTGGTGATATAAAAAGATGTAAGCACATGTAGGCATGATGCATTCCAGACTGCATAGGATTTAGCAGCAGTCTGTTTCAAATATCAGCAGAGAAAATCCTTTTCTATTGACCCAACAAGAAAATAGTGTGAATTCAAAGGCTCCCAACATGTTCCAGCTCTTTTTAAAAATAAATATATGTATATTTATACTTTAAAATTTTAGGTTCCTTTAATCTTGTAATCTTAAGTAGATTCACAAACTTTGATCAATATGTAGGATATGGTAATTCTGGGATCTACAGGGATCAGACTCTTCCAGTCTTAAGAAGAAATCATATTTGTGACAAAAGAGAGCAACTACTGCTAAGTGCACAGGAGCACTTTAAAACAGCTTAGAATGGGAAGTGAAAAATTCTAGTGGAGACTTCAGGTGAATTTATTAACTACATTGTTACTGCTGGGAATATGAACAGAATAAACATTGAAAGATTTCATATGCCACAGCCGTGTCTGTTCATGTCATCCTGAGGCATTGTTTTAGTACTGAATTCGCTCTGTATCAACACTGTGTCCTGGGAAGAAATAAAAAGCCAGTTCCTCATGATAAACACTGAGCACTGTAGGCTTGCCAAGTCCTCTGTGGTACTGGACTCTTAACACGGAAAGCAAATAAAACAGGAACTGTTTTGCAAGTAGATCCACTCAGATTGCCTCAGCACTTTGGTATATTAGCAGGGAGTTCCAAATGCTTGGTTATCTTGGCTTCATTAAATGTATTTGAACAATTAAAAAATAAAAAAGGGGAAAATTCATGTCTCTGGTATGCTGAAAGCACTTTTACATCTCAACAGAGTTCAGAAAAACTCTAAAATAATAACTCAATTTAGATGTTTGCCAGCATCTGCTGGAGCAAGATGAAGGGGTGAGGTGGATTTATACTTTACTGCTCAACTTTATTTCTGGATCCACATCTTCTCCTCCTTTCTCTCCTCCTTCCACTCTGCACCTGTGTGCCTCCCTTCCCCAGCAGTCTTGTAACTGTTCAGATTCACTGTGCCCTGTCAGCCTTTGATTTTAAGTTACTCCCTGGAGCTTTTGCTTTAATACAAACAAGAGCATACAAAAAGAACACTTTGTATTTCTTTCTTCTAATGGCACACTAACCTGCCTGGCTGATAGCTGCTGGCACTGAGACCATCTATGCTGCCTCCTCCCTCTTGCTCTCCCATTTATCTACTGATCACATTTTACTGGGAGTGGTGCAGAGCAGGTAAAATAGATTGATTGGACTGAGTAGCTGCTAAAGGAGAAATTGCCAATAAAATACTTAGCTTCTGCCTGTGATGTGTGGATTCTGGAGATCTCCTTAGAATAGAAAATATTTTATTATAATGATACCAAAGAAAAAAAAATGGTGAGAAATGCATTTCAGTGAGAAATGAATTTTCTGCTTGTGATTTTCCGTCTGTCGAAGACTGTGCAGGTCAGTTCTCACTGTTCAGCTCTTACAGAAACAATATTGTATTCCTTATGCCAATTGTTAGCTGGGGAGGAACCAGAACAGAAGAGGTGCTGTCTTTGGAGGTTCTTGTCACTTTGGCATATGCTTGTCATACAGACTTGATGCTGCAGCAGCAAATAAATATTAGCTCAATATTCAAGGATATGATACTGCCGTCTGTGAGAGGCGTTGGTCTCCAGTTTGTTTGTAGGGGTAATTTGCTGTGTTGATTTTTAACAAGCAGGGCTTTCATGCATGGAGTTGAACCTCGACTACAGCCACTGAAATCACGTGGGACTCTGACATTCCTATATTAGTTCTTAATTGTGGAATTTGCTGCTCTTGCTGCTCCAGTGGAATTCAAGGTTGTTGACCTTCAGGGCTCTCTGTGAGACCTATCTCTTCTCTCAGGCAAAAAAAAAAGGATTAGGTAGGAAGGGGGAGTTATTAGGAGCAGGTGAGAGATTTTATATTTTTTTTTAACTTGACTGAGTCATTCTTGGCACATACTATCCAGTAAAATAATGGGTAAGGATTGTATATTTTGTTCATGCAATTGCAGTGCCGAGAGCCACATGTGATAATCCAAAAGCAGAAGAATTTAGAAGTATCCCTTTAATTTTACTCTAGTCCCCATACTAACTTGAGGAGTTAGTGAGTGTTGCATGAGGAGGCAGTGCTTTGAACATAGAATATGGCTGAGCATTTGACACAGAAGAGGGACCACAGAGAATGATTTTCCTGTGCAAACTTTAATGAAGATAAGGAGAAAGCAATGCATAACTCAGTCATGTACAGCAGCCAACAGGGATTTTGCTTTTCACTGCATTTGTATGGTTTTGAGTCCCTGTGTCTTTAATCATTTACATTGCTGAAAAGCTTTTTAGAACTGCACATGCAGACGTTTTTCTATTGGAGCACCAACAAAAAGTCTGTTTAAGCACAATATGCAGGGAAAAACATGTCTTGAAAATATTACCCTGTGTAGAAAAAAAACCCAATAAACCAACCAAAAAAGGGCCAAAGGATTTCTGCCCTTTTCTGGAGTCATGAGACTGTTAATATTAGGGTCTTTTTATTATTTTTATTTATTTATTTACTTAAAGGACATGTGTAAAAGGATCAGCATAGAAGCAGAATGGAAGATGGTAGGACTAAAATAACCTACAGAACACATAGGTAACATTCCTTAACTCTCTCCCATTCATTCTTCCTCAGTTGTCTCCATATAGTGTAGTTAGCACTGAAACTCCAATTTTTATATAGGGTTACTTTTTGGTCCAAAAATGTAACATTTTGACTCAAGAAGGTTATTTTATGCTCTGCTGTGACATTTGTACTTCTCCCCCACCTCTGCTGTTGGCTAAAGCTGCTTTGTAATACATTAAATGATACAACACAAAAGATCTAATAGAATCTGAAATAGCTTGGGTTCTTAGAAACATGTAAAACTCTGCATAAAATGAATATTGCTAAAGCTCAGTCTGATTTCCATATTCTTTCCACATTGTATTTGTGTATTATAGGCTTCCAGGAATGTTTGTGACCTTACAGCTGTCCCTTTTGTTTACAGTCCAGTGCTCTGTCCTTGAGATATGTTGCACACAGAACGAAGACAAAATCATGGCTTCAGGCCTCTGTCTCCCTTCTCTGGAAAAAATAAATAAAGCCTATATAGGAGACATTCTCCAGTCAGTACTGTTCCAGCTACATGTGAGTGATTACACCCTGGGAAACAATTATAGATGGTAATAAAAAAAATTAAGCTCGAAGGACAATACAGTTTTTCTCAGGAACTTCCAGGGGAAAGCCTTCTTTGGGTTTATTTTGTTTGTTTGTTTGATTGGTTGGTTGGTTTGTTTGGGGTTTTTTAATTATCAAGCCTACTTATTTTTCTCACTTCAAAAATAAAAATGGACAGATGCATTTTCTAGCAGTTTGACTCGATATTTAAGAAGATCCTTTTCTTTTTGAAGAGTCTGTATCCTGCTTCCACACAAGCAGCCTGTTTCTTGTTTGCTGTCAGTGAGCAAACAATCAATGCACATTTACAATAGCACTTCAGCTGCATAATGGTGATGGCAATGTTGGGTTTATTTTTGCTGCCATGCAAATTTTCATTCTCTTTGAGTAAATGTATTTTTGTGCTGATATTCTGCTTTCTGGCAGGTGCTCAAAACTTCCTTGTTCAAATGTATTTGCAGATGGCACAGCCATGGGTTCTGTGTGGTGTCTGAGTAGACAGTGCACAGCCTGGGACAAAATTACAATCACTAATTATTTTAGAATGAAGGGCATATGTGAGATTTCAGTGTCAAACATCTCGATACCAGCAGTGCTGTGCACAAGCACTACCAAATGTAGCTCTGTTTAAGAAGCTTTGGGGCTGAATTTGGTGAAGTTTGTAACTGTAGGATGTGACAGTGAGTATCCAGAACCGCCATTCTTCTGGCTCCAGCCTCCTGATGTGGAGACTGGCCCAGAGAAATACAAACAGTCCTGTGCAGATAGAGGACCTGTGCAGTGATACTGAGAAGTGTAGTGGCTTTTTGATGTTAGACTAGGGTTTGTACTGTTTTCTTCTTTCACTAGGAAGTTTAAAAAATTTGTTAAACAAATAGGGTGGATGCCTGATGATTATATATTGTGAAATAATGGTGTGACTCATGGTGCATTCCATTAATTTTGATTAAAATTCAAACTTTCTAGAAAATGGCCAAGTAACTGTCCGCTTCCCAAGTATTTCTGAACATTCAGACCCATGCTTTTCTGTAGGGTTTGATTTTCATAAATGATTTGTAATTGGAGGAAGGTGGAGCTGCTCAAGTTAATCAGTTCTTTCTGGAGACACCAAGCAGCTGTTTCAAAGTGTTGTTCCATGTCTGGACAGTAGTTTTATGTGTACATTCACAAGCAGCACTACTGGTGAGGATTGTTGCCCAGCTCTGGTAACATTCCTGAAATTCAGCATTCCCTGGATTGTGTCTGGATCTACAGACATGACTCCAGACTTCCCCGGGATCACTTACCATGCTCCAGGCACCACCTTCATCATCCTCTCTGGCAGAGATATTCTATCTGACCCTATTGCTTAAAAGGAGAGTCTTTCAGTCCCCCTTGCCTTAAGTTCCAGGAGCAGTTTTAACCTGCTGAGGTTCATCATCTCTTTCTCCTGCCCTTCATCTGATTGACCAGCTTCAGCCATACAGTCACAAACACAGACAAGGAGCAAATCCTCCTTGCTTTAGCATGAAAAACTGGCCTATCCAGATAGAATACTCAGCTCTCCCCTGACATTTTCTGTGGCTGTCCTAAATGCTTACAGTTATTCTTTAGGATTTGGGTATATGTCCTGCCAGGATTTGTGAGTTCCTTCTCTTTAAGTGCCTCTTTAGCTAAGGCCCTCTCCTTCAAACATAGAGTGTCTCTCTGACCTTTCCAGTCAGCATCTTTCAATGTCAGGAGTTTTGCAGATTAAAAAATACTTTTCTCCTCACGGGAAAACTGTCCTTTTCAGTGTTTTTCTTGGTCCCTCCTCAGCTTCAAGTAGAGTTCATAAACAGTATGTTACTGGATTTCCCAAATTATCAGAAACTCTTCCTATTATTTATTGGGTAAATAAGTGCATGTATATGACATTTAAATGAGTAAAAATAAAATCCTTTTCCAAAACAACTGAATTGACCTAAAAAATAACAGTGGAATACAAAACCACAAGCAAAAACATCAGTAGGACTGAATAGAGAGAGTCAGTCCTGTCATTTGTAGTTCAGCTGTATCATGCTATCTAATTTTTATTAACAATCTAATTTTTATAATGACGTGTGAATTTTGTTTACTGAGATAAAAGCACTGGGCATTGGGTGTTAGGTGAGCTTTTTTTAGTACTATGTTTTGTCAAATGCTGTGGTTAACATTTTCTCAATGTTTCTCGTCTTTCTCTTGATTCATTCAGTGGCACTCTGGTTTTACTGCCTGTCTCCCTTGTGTGAGTACAGGGCATTTACTTTTACATACCACATTGTCTGAAAATAATAGTGAAAAGGCGCATGAACTGTAAAGATATCTCCCTTGAGGTCTTGAGGGGAAGGTCTGGGAAATTTTAGGGTGGATGTCAAGACAGATCCATGTGCATGGCGGGAAATTACTGTCATGTGAGCCTGCAGATCTTTAGCACAACACTTCATAATGCCACAATGGGTCCTGGGCATCCATATTCTGCAGCTGATGCAGAGCCTCTTAAGCTAAAGAAGAGCATTGAAAGGAAGAAAAACCAAATAGTAAGGAAAGCATCATGGGCAAAAGGTTAATAATGAAAAAGATCCATAGCATTCTTGCTTTCCAGTGGCTCTGCCAAGCTATGGTACAAAGGACTAAAAAGACCTGAATTCATAAATTTCAGAGAGCAGGTTTTGAAAAAGTTTTCTGCTTCTGCAAACTGGGCAGTGTCTTAGAGTCCAGTACCTGCTGCCATAAAAGTCACAGTCAGTGTTGGAATGAGATCTTACTGCATGGTTTTGAAATGCCTTTGAAATTCCCTAATACAGAAATATACTCCAAATCAGATAAAGATGCTGCTTTCCATAGAATGCTGGTTATCAGCAGTCTCACAGTAAGTGAGTGTGGGTGGGAGGTTCCTCATATGGCACGGAGACCAATTACATCCTCTTCATTGTCTCCACTATTCTACTACAGAAGGTGCAAAGAGATATTAGGTGTGATTTATAAATGATCTTTGTAAAATATGCATCTACATGTATAAGAAGTACAAGGATCTATCCCTTCGCCACTGAGCTGAACACCTTTTATTCTCATTAGGAATTTATTAGTACTGCAGGATGTTCAGCAGTACAAAAGGATGTTCCTTTTATCAAAGAGTGTTCTGTTAAGTTCTGTCTTTGTTTTAAGGGAAAATACTGCTCCTCAGTTGTGGAATACAGCTCATTAAGAAATGCTGAAAGGCAGACATCCATGAGATATGCCACTGGCACAAGTGGAAGCTGGAGGTGGTCCAGGGATGCACTGTTAGTGTCGTTCCAGAAACTCATTCATGGGCTGGTTCAGCAGCATCCTCAGACTAACAAGCTCAGGGGAGTGGGTATCAGCCTGGACCCTCCTGACTGGCAGTTAATTTCAAAGATGGAAGTTTATTTTTTCCTAGTAAAAATATATGGCTGAGGAAGAGATGTGTTGCCTCCTACTTTCCTTTCTCAAGGTATTTTGCTACAACTTAGCCCTAGCTGAGATGAATTACATAGTTGGGTTCAATTTGTCAGTTTGCCTTTTCAATCCTCAAAAGTAGTTGAAAAACAAAGCTAAAAATTATATTTGTCTTCATATTCAGCATACAAGTAAGGAACTGCAAAAGCTTAGTGAACTTTAGAAGTCAAATTACACATAAATTTTCTGTCAAAGGAGAAAATGGATACTAGAAAACAGCAGCATTTCTGTGGCCAGCATTTAGGATGCTGGAAAGAAAGAATAATGGACGCACTTGTCATAAGCTGAAAAACAGATTTAGTGTGTATTACATGACTAAGGTAAACAAACAAGATCAAACAAGAGCTGAGCAGGCTTCTATGTAACTCAATGCCACATGAAGTGCAACTGCTGAAAGGATTCTGTGAGAGGGGAAATGAAACTGAGCAGATGAGACAGTCAGCATAGTCTGAGTTCAGCCTTTTCTGATGACACTGAAGATTTGCATTTGTTTTGGCAGCTGATTTGGTGTTTTCCCCTATTGAAAATGAGCGGGGGAAGTGCATTGTATGCATCTCTTGCACCTCTGGTGTCAGTCTGCAGATTCTAGATTAAACATGTTCTTGGCAAACAAATAACGTCCAGCTCTTCATGCACAGTGACTCACCAGGGTGGGAGTTGGGAACAGTTAAGAGCTGGGGTGTCTGTATTTGTATGGAAAATGTCTCAGGGTTGATATTTGATATTTTGCCTTTGTGGTTGCTTGCTTATTTAGTGCAGTAAATTTGCTTTCTCTTCTTTTCCTTTGTTTGTCTTCTGTGATTTTTCTGTCTGATGAACTGTATGATATATTAGGCTTTAAATGTGGATAGCACAAACTGTAGTATTATCATCTCATTCTGATCTTCTAAACTAGCAGTAAACACAAAAGGAGGTTACTGTGCAGTATACTGAGTACATGCATACATTGAAAAGTTGCTAGCACATTGTAATACGACATTTTATTTTTTATTGTACATAACTTTCTTGCGTAAAAGAGCTCTCATTCAACTTCTTGCCATACCCAGAAGTACAGTACTACCTTGACAGTCAGGGAAATGTAACAAAAAGCACTGCTGACATGCCAATGTATTGGAAGGAAGTGATAGGCACAGGAACTATCTCAGTTTTCAGCATTTGCTTTTCTATAATTTTTAGCTGTCCCCAAGCATATTCCCTGTCTACCCACTACGGTCACAGTTCAGTCACTCAGGTTTAGCTTTCTGATATTTTTTGAACCCTGGAAGTCTGTGGTCTAAAATTGTCCTTGCAAGGAATATAAGACTCTCTTTAATGTGTTTATTCCTGCAAGTGGGAAAATTGACTACAGCAAAGTCAAAGACTCAGGAGGTCAGATTTCAAGATAAAAGTGGGGAATTATCAGGAATTATGTGGGCTTCTTTCTGTTTTATCATATCTATAGTCTAGGGAAGCACGAATACAACATCTACAATGTTCTTAGTATATGTCTTAATGCTTTTCTAACCTACTGTGTTTCTGATAAGCCAAAATACATGCAAAACATAGTAAAAACTGAGTTGCAAGGATTGTTCTTTACTACTCTTTGGTATTAAGGCAAGGACCATCTGTATAATTCATCATAGTAGCTTTAGACTGGTCAGTTTGTATTTGATGAAAGCTAAAAATATTTTTCCAGTCCTTATCTGTAACGTTGTAGTCAGGAGACACTATTTTTGCAGAAGAAAGGGCCATTGATCACGTTTAAATATCATCATAGCAAAAAGCAGTCAAAACAATGCCTACTGAAAACTGCCTTCCAGGAACACAGGAAGAAAAACTGGTGACACAAATCCCTCCTCTGGTACCTTTGTGCTGGATTTGCAGCATTGTAGAATATATTCACTTTACTCTGCTCAGCAGCACAGCCCTGTATCCTGACAGCTGAGTAATGTTCTGCTCACGTCTCCCCTTGTAAAATGAAAAAAGTAGATAATTTAATATAGATGTGACAAGTGCAAGATAGATTTCTACCCAGCACAATTCACTGCTGAAAGTATTATGTTGAAAACCTTCTTTAAGTACCAGCAGATTCTTAAATTCTCCCCCGCCCCCCCATTTCCCTCTGCCCCAATTAAACACAACACAGAGAAAACGAAAACCTAAATTTATTCTTTGATCATTTCAGTATGAAAAAATCTCTCCTGTCTCCTGTTCCACAAAATAAACCAGTGTCTGTTTTCTGCCAAAGAACAGCCTTTCTGCGAGACATGTGAGATACAATGTATGTATGTTTCCAGTACAGATATTTTTGGTCCATCACTGATTTTCTTTTCTCATAGTTTTTACCGTCTCCTGAATCACAGATGCTATTTCTTGTGGCCACTGTGGTTGGGGACCAAATTAAGCTTATTGCCTTCTGAGGCAAAGCAAGACAAAATCTTTCAATCCAAATTACATTTCTGAGTTTGGCAGGGTCTGCGAATGGATTTCACCAGCTTCTTAAAAGAAACACATTGGACTGTCCCCATACCAACATGTGCACTAGACATGCTGAATACACAGCGTTGTTGGCCTGTCTTGATGCTGCAGTAGAAGTGTTACATCCTGTTTTCTGGTCTTCAACCCATTTCTGTCCCCCTCAAGCATTAGTGCTGTCTGCTGCTCCAGCCCTTCTGCTGCAGCTTCAGAGCAGTGACTTGAGGTGCTTGAGGCAAGCTATGCTGCTCTTCTGTTCCTCTCAGCCAGCAAGGCACCTTCTTGTCTCCAAGACAACTCAGAAGTGAAGCAGAGCTGTGAGTGGTGTGGGAAGTCTGTAAGTCTCTGAGAGATGAGGTTGTATTGAGGTGAGGAGAGTTTTACAAGGGATCCAGCACCATTGCAGAAGCTACGTCCTTGGTAACAGCAAAATCAGATTGAATCAGGAAAGGTAGAGGTTAGCATGGGATGCAGCTCTTTTGAATCTCATTGAGCTTTTTCCAAAATCTTTAATAGCATCATGGATTTGTTTGTGTTCTTACACTGTCTCTTAAAGTCAGTGTTGTGAAAAATCCACATGGTTGTGACCCATCACTAAATTGATTTTATAGTACCTATTTCTGGTTAAGGTTATCCAGTAGCAGAATTTGAAATTTTGGGACAGTGCTTCAGAATTACAGAGAGTTGACTTCTTTTTTTATGAAGTTGAGAGCAGATTTACCATGGAGTTCAATGGATGAAATGTTAGCCTACTACCAAACATTAAACACCCTCATGTTTGCTGCCTCTGGGCATTGACCAGAATGTATCTTTCAACCTGGAGTTTTTCATGCACAGTTATCTATGTCAAAGGAGTAACTTTTCTTCTATGCACTTGATGTGGTACATACACACTGCATCTATGAGATGCACCATGCTCAAATGTCCCCACAATAAGGAAGGAATACAAGTTAAAATACTGAATACAAAAGACCTCTCCTAATGTTTTCACCAATATCCTGCTTACAAATGACTCAAACACTCTAGTTAAGGAAAAAACTAATCTCTTCAGACTAAAAGGAATATTTTAATCTGAAAACACTTTAACAGCTTTACTGAAAAATTCATAAAGATTGACTGTTTGCCCAAACTTGTAGTGCTGTTCTATTGACTCTCTGTTCAGCCTTGCACAGATGGTAACTCCCATTCACTTTGATGGGAGATTTGCCTGGGGTAGGACTGCAGAACTGATGGCCAGGATGTTAATTAAATGTACAGTCAACTGGCCAAAAAGTAGCTGGTTGAGTCATAAGGACAGATCTTCCTGGCTTACTTAAGAATACTTCTTAGTATATAATTAAACCACAAAAACTGACATCAAAGCAACGATAAGGGCCTAATGTTACGCATGTAACCGAGGAAATTCAGGCCAACATTCCTTCCTTTGATCACCCAACTGGGCCAAGCTTGTACACAAGTCTGGGTCTGGATACTCCTTTTCTCAAGCACTGGTAGAGGTGAAGGAGGTAAAACTGATGGAACTGGCTAGATTGGATGAACTGGTTGGGAGGTAATAGTTCTTGTTGCACACACCTGCAGAATCCCTCCACAATTAGAAGGTGGGAACAGGGATCTTTAGTTAAAGATTTTTCCAGGGTGTGAAGGAATCCTGAGATTGAATATGCTCAGAGACATCATACCTTCATAACTTGATCTCCATACCTCATAACACTCCAAACTCCATGAATTTCTGTGTCAGCTCAATGGAGTTTGTTCCCTTGGATATGATTTCTTTACGCTGGGAGAAAGTTGGGGCAAGTGAAGGGATAACACCCCCTGGGTATAAAACTGCTCAGAAAGGGCTCTTGGCAGCCTAGGAACTGTGTTTCTATCCCATATCTCTTGAAGCTATAGATCTTAACTTTAGAGATGTGTTAAAGTATTCTTGTTTCACATAATATTGTCTTAAACAAGCTGGAAAAACAAGGTCTAGAAGATCTACTATGGAGTACTAGCAAAATGACCTGGGAAACCAAAGTGAAAGAATAGTTACCAACAATTTACCGGAAAGAGAAAAGGATATATCAAATGTGGTTTCACATGGATTTGTTCTGAGTCAGATACTGTTAAATATTTTCATTAGTGACTTCATTGATAGGATAAAGGATGTTCATATTAAATTTGCAGATGCCACAAATCTTTGAAGACTCCAGGCATAGAGGAGAACATGATTAGAATTCCAAGGAATCTTTACAAATTAGAAAGATGGTATGAAAAAAAACCCAGGATGCAATTAAAAACAAGTCCAGTTTCTGTACTTAGACAAGAAGAATCATTAATAGAATCAAGTCAGTGAGAAAAAACCCAACCAATTTATAGTCATATAGGAAAGGAATTAAGGGTTGTAGCTGTCTGCAGCTTGAACATGAATGGGGAATGCCATACTAGTGTGAAAAAAAGTGGAGGGGAGAAATTTTGAGTTCTAAAAACAGGAGCATAGTCTGCAAAATGAATGAAGTACTTCTTTTCTTCTACAGCTGTGAAAGGTTCTAAGCTAAGGTTTAATTCTCACGTGCACCAGAACAGAGCAATATAGTGACCTATGAGAAAAGATTACAAGGGTTGGGGTTGTTTAGACTAGAGGTTAAAACACTGAGTAGAAACATGATCGCAGTCTTGAAATACAGAAAAAAATCTGATGCAAAACCAAAGGGAATAACCTTGTGGACAGGACAGGGTGAGTGATTCAAGCGCAAACCAAAATATTTCGCTAGGCTTTAGGCAAAAGCTTTTTTTTGACAATAAAGCTAGTTAAACACGAATTACTGTAGAACCTTTACCTTTTTTCATTAAGCTGAGGTTAGAAAAAGAGCCTATCTGGAATGACTAGGATATAGTTCAGGATGTCTTGGGGTAGCCGCAACATTTCTTCTTGAATTTCTTTCCTGTTTTGTAACATTCTCTGACCTGTTACAAGAGGCTTTAAGAATCTCTCCAGGAGACTTGCTTCTCTGCTTGCCCTGAGCTGGCCCTGACTGGTAGGTTTAGATCAGTCTCTAAGAGCACCCCCTGCAAGGCCTGATCCTTATTTTTGAGATGCAGGTTGGCCCACTCTTTCTTTGGCCAACCTTCTGGGTTACCTAGTAGCAGATTTTCCATGATTGGGATTACATGATGGACTTGGCAACTAGTTGTTGGTTTGGATTTTTCTTAAATAAATAGCCTTGAAGCATTTATGAGAAAGAGTCAGTGAGACTGTTTGTCTTTAAAAGAGGTGTCTTTTATACTAAATATCTGACCAGTCTGATGTTGTCTTGGTCACGTGGAAGGTTGCTGGGTTTTCCCATGTGAAGTTGCAACCGTATGATTTCAGTGAGAATGACCTTCCTTCCAGATTAACAGCAACAAGAATGATTGTGTTTGTCCTCAACACCAGTCCTCAACATGTTAAGGGAAAGTGGTTAAAGGTACAGCCTTTACAGCTTGAATAGTGAGTTAAGTAAAAATTATGTAAGGTCATAGAAAAACAGTAAACACCAGAAGACTGAAACGGATGGTACTTATCACTGGATGATACCAACTCAACCAAGCATGAGACAAATGAGCTGGACGTAGACAGATAATTGAATTTCTCTAGGGTCTATTTGATTTTAAAATAACACTAAAATTTGGTTTCAGGTAGTAGGAGCCTGTGAAAAGTGCTCCAGCGGTACTGTGTACAACTGCTTGAAGTTCTTAGGTAAAGATGTTCTTCTCTAGAACAAATTATTTTCCTTCTGCTAATAAGAAAAACAAGGGGAAACAGATTGCAAGATCTTAATAGGCTTTTTTTTTTCCAGTGGGTTTCGTGCCAAATTCTATCCTCGCATGAGTTCTTGAAACCTCTGATTTCACAGGCACTTCGTGGTTGTAAAAGAATAGATTTCTTGGTCTCCATGTCTAAAAAGCTTCCTTCTGTATAAAGTGCTTTACACATGGAATGGCTGCTGAAGCAAATTGACTAGAATGGTAGTCAATTTTACACTGCTGCCCTCCCACCTGAAAAGCACTTTCGGTGCCCTACAGAGAAAAGAAATGGAAGAGGAGGGGTAGAAACATGCACATGGAGAGAGAGAAAAGAGGCTTGCAAAGAAGGGTTTAAAAAGTGAGCAAAATGAACTAGTACTGTCTGCTCTCTGTCCTACATCTTTGTCGTATGGATCGGGGAGAGGTGTTTCTAGAGGGTGGAGCATATCCAGTGAATGCACATTGAGCCAAATTCAGTTCTTATCTGCACTAGGACATTACCTACAAATAGCTTTGCTTAAGGGCTAGAATATTCCCAAGTTACATCTAGGGAAAGTGACGATTTTACGTTTAAATTGGTTTTAAAAAGGTGCATACCTGCTTAATGTCTTCCTATATTGTAGTTTTTAGGGACATATTTTGAACTGATGTTAATTCAGCGTATCTCTGCTGAGTATATTACAATTATATGAGTTTTATATCAGCTAAGTTTCTAGCCCCACATCATCAAACCAATATACAAGCTTTAAATATTGACCAGATGTCTTTAGTTAAAAGTAAAATTATGTCTTCTGTGGAGAAGGCTCCTGACAGCTCTGACCAGCAGTATTCATGAAGCTTCAACTGTGAAAGTCTGTTCTAGAAAATAATCTTCAGCATATGTGGTCAAACAGAAGTGCTGCTAATGCAGCAGCTACATTAGAGTGTGAGAACGGGAGCGATAGGAGACCATGCCAGGAAAATATGTTGATTATGCAAGGTCTCTATCTTTTGCAACAAGAATGGTGTAGTGATATGACATAAGATTGAACAGCTGTTTCTCTGAACATTTGAGAGTTTTTGGAATATATTTTAAGGATGTCTTCTGTGTCTAAACGGCAGCCTATTTGGGGCTGTTCTTGAGTACTCTGATTTTATTTTCAGGGATGTAACAGAAAGGGATGCACACAATACAACAACTCCTAATGTTACCTCATCTAGATAAAGTCTATTTTCAAGGATTTTATGTGATTTCAGAGCTCAAGAAAAATTTTAAACCCCTTCTCAGAATTTCACATAATTGTGGGAAGCCTTTTTTGAATTTATTTTCAGATAAATCTTCTTCTTTTACGTATACTGAGGCTGTTTGAGTACTGGAGATGGTGACAGCCTTTGCCATGTTATCACTGATTTTCATTTTTCATCTGAAAAAGTTTTTGTTTGATAGTGTCTCTAAGGAAGTGTTCCTCTTTACAAATGTTGATTCTGTGTTCCTCATTGGTTGAAGATAAGGAGCAGATTCTCAGATATTGTAAATTGTCATAGTTCCATCAACTCCTAGTTGATTTGGACAATCTGACTAATTGTAATAATATACATTTTTTTTGATCAGTGGCAATCTTACATTAAAAGTAATGTGAGATTTCTGTCATCAAAGCATTAGAGTTATTAATTATCTTTAAAAGAACACTAATTTGTATGTTTATTTTCATTCATAAGGAAATGTATAATCAATTCTTTCTACCCTGTTCATTTTAATTAGGTAAATGTCTGGATCTATATTAATTATGTCTAAATCTTTAATTTTATTAGTTAGATATGATCTAAACACTGCAGAATCTTGTTCATTGGAACATCTATCTAATGAAACTTCTTGTTATCCAAAACTTGGACTATGTGTCCCAATGTGTGTAATTTGTATTGGAAATTCATTATTTATGGGTAGCATATCCCCTCCTGATCAGGGTTATAGGAGTTTAAAATATTTTACACACTTAGTATTCTATTCTCTCTGAATTCTGTTCTGAATACAGTGTTCTTTAAATTTCAATAAATAATGAAATTATTTTGTATCTGTCATGTTTTTATTTTTCATTTGATCTCTCTTCTATTCCTTGTCACCTGGTCATCAGTCACTACCAGAACCTGGCCTTCAGATTGCAAAGTTAGGATTTTACTGAAATCGTTGGCAAATTAAAGGGCGAATTTCAAGAACACTGCTACTTGTGTCAGTGGCAACTGCTAATGTGCAAGTCATTTCTGTCCGTGTGGATCATACCAAAGAAATTCAGTCATGACACAGGGTCACATTATACTTTTGAGTTCATTTGCTATTTCTGTTTTGTATTTTTCATACCCTTGGTCAACAATTTTAAAGAAAGTGATATGTGTATGATTTCAGAAGTACATGGCTCATTACCCGCAATATAGCTGACAATCTGATTTCAAAGACTTGTTTCTTAAGTTAGCAGGTTTTTAGCATTGCCTAAGACACTTCAGACCCCAGATGTGTGAAGGAATAAAAGAATGAGAGCACTCTTGCCTGCTCCTATTCTGGGGCTCCCCGAGGAGCTGTAGTTATCCTTGAAAGCTTCTGTGCTAATGTAACCACTGGTATGAGGAGGAGCCTGCTCAGCTGCCCCAGGCACAGCAGAATGAAGGCAGGCTTTCAGAAATGTAGGGAGATAAGGCAAAGGGAAGGTGCTGGCAGTGATGTTTATCTTAAATTTTAGAGTTCATAAACCTGAAAAACACTACAATCTGAGTGGATGTTGTAACTGTACCCTTTCCAAAATCTATCTAAACTAAAACCACTGAGTTTGATGCAGCTCTAACAAGGAGTCACTGAAGTCACTTGAAAAAGCAGAAGAATTTAAGTAGATTTGTGCCTTCTGAAAGAGGGGAGCAAACTATAAGAGAGCAATTTTCAATCTGCAGCTGAATTGACTAGGAAAATACAGTTTGCCAGTTATGGGCTCTCCTGAATCCAGGCTTGTCACTGTGGTGAAGAGGCTCTTTCTCAGAGGACAAACAGCTGTTAAGGGAGTTAAGGGAGAATGGTTTTAGGGCTGGCCACATGAGCTTTTGCTGAAATACCAGTTCAAGCACAGAAGCCTGACCTATGACTTTTTCTGTGAGTGTTTTTGAGGCAAAGTCATGCGTATTCTGCAATGCATGGAACCTGAAATGTAGAGGCTCAGCATTGCTACTGGCAGTGAAGTGCCTGACTATAAATAGTGTATTTCAGTCGATTTTAATCCTGAGAAACAGCATTTATCTCATGACAGCCCCTTCTCTGCTTTTTTCTCATTACGTAAACTGCTTCCTCAAAGATCAATTCAAACAGATATACAAACAAATTAACTTATTAAGTTATAATTATGTCAATGTAAACAATATACCAAATGATAGAACACATTAAGAAATATACACATCCTCATCAAATGCTGAGATTTGTAATAACCTGCTCTGACTATACTTTCATTGTAATCATTCAGTGTAGTCTCACCTGTTTTACCTGTTGGTTTTTTTCCATCATGAAATTGTAAACTACAATTATGCCTCAGTCTTCAGCCATGCCGTGTTATAGCCCACACACTGCAGGCATGGCACATGAGCAGAGCCCAGGCCATCTGCATATTTACATATATGTCTGCCTTTAAACATGTATGCTTTGTGCTGACTTGCAGCCTACCTTCTCAGATGATGTCTTAACCTCTTTGCTTGGCTGTGCTCTGAGTTTATGAAATTTATGCCTCCTGGTGAGAAACGAAACCGAGGGCTTGGGTGACATTCGCACATCTGTCATACAAATACTGCCTGTACCTGTGAGCTGCCTGTGCTATTGGATCTCCCGCCTTCATACGAGTGTCCTTTTAGGTGCCCTAGCTGAGAAGCAACTTAGACATTGTAAGGTAGGACTATCGAAACCAAAAAATACATAAATTGGGTGTCTTGTCAGGTAATACCTCTTGCTTTAATGACAATAAAGCCTGCTGACACATGTAGTCATGGCAAGAAGGCTCTGCAGTGTGAATGGAGCAGCTGCTGCTGATCAGGGAGGGAAATCAATGACTCAGCATTCATCAGAAGCATCCTCCTGCTGGTCACCACTGCCAAGTGCCGACTCATCGATTTTTCTCCCTGCTAGGCGAAGACTGCTCTATTTTCTTTACACCAAGCTTTAAAATGTTTCCAGTGCACTGTATGCAGCTGTCAGCTCCCATTGGTGGCTCTCAGTAGGAGCACCCCAACACATGAATTGCGCTGGGGCTGGGGCATAAATCTCAAATTCGCCCAATGCAGTTTTTTCAAAGTGCCTGAAGCTCAGCGTGTGTGAATCTACAAATCACCCTATCTACCCCAATCAGCACAAATGAGGTGTTCTGCTTGCCATAAGCTCACTAAGTATTTTTTCTTGTGAAGTGGCAAATGGAACACAATATGCATGGCTCACAGATTCACAGCCACTGAAACAAATCCAACAGCATGCAGTTGTCATCAAGAAATATGTCTAGGAAAACCTCTCTAGCCACACAGTTTCAGCACAGCATGTGAGTACCAGCCAGTCCTTCAATATTCAGACAAAGAGACTGCCATATATAGTGCACATGAGGAGTGCTGTCCTTTGATTTCTCCTTTTAAAAGAAATCATCCTCGCAGCTGTTCTCCATTGTCCCTGAGTCTTGAATATCTTCTTTATTTAAAGAGACCCTGGAAATCAAAAATAGAGTCAAAAAGGGGTCTTTGTCTGCCAGTATTAAAATCTTGTGAGTCATGTTTTCCCAAATCTTTCGCAAAATTCAGTCAGAATTCAGCTCACAGTTTCAACTTCAGAAATGCTGTGAAGGTGACTACAAACAATGATATTCATTTACAATTTGAAAAACTCATTTATGCTGAAATGTGTGATATATTCACATACATCTCTTTTCCGTTTCATTTGCAAAGAGCAACAGAATTGTGGAATTGAACAATAAAGCTTGAAAGCTTTCAGTTCCATTCCATTTTCAAGATGCAAATGAGGCAAGTTCTGAAATCTGCAACCCAGCTTCTACTTGCTGATTTTAATCTAAGAAATGGCATATTTACTAGAATACTTACTGAAACACAAGATTTACTTAAAAACAGTATCTCAGTGTATTAGAATTGCAAAGATTTTCAGACCTAAAGCATCACTGTTTTCTTCAGAAACAAGGAAATATGCAAATAAGTTGTTATTTATAATAGCTGCTGCTTGCTATGTTTGTAAAATAATTATACTTACCAGTTAATTGACCTTGTGTGCACAATAGGGACAAAAATAAAGAAATGATGCATGAAAATTCAAAGTAACACTGAATTGGATTGGTCTGGAAAAATATATTAACTGTTAATTTTCAAAAATAGCAAGCAATTAATTGCTGCTGTAATGAACATTTCTGTTTTACTCTGGCAACCATACTGTGTTAACATAATACATCGCAAGTCAAGGCAGACCACTTGATTGCAGTGTTTGCTCTGCAGTAAGTACACTTTTGGTTTAATGTTAAATTTTCATCTCAAATGTTCTTACAGGAATGCAGATGTTGTCCTATTTGTCTCCCTTGTTAAGATCTCTGTCATGTGAGTGCCAGTGCGTGTAGTAACACCTAATAAATTATGTAAAATGTTGCAGCGTACTGCACTTGTATGACCATTTCAATATACTGTAATTGTTTTCCACTCTTCCCCCACAGGTTAGTCTGGCTTCCAGCAGAGGCAGAAGTGAATAACAAGCCAATCAACATGCAAAATATTGAACAGAGCAGCTCAGCACACAGCCATCAGCCAAACGTGAGATTAGCATGTGGCTGCAGACAGGACGGTGAGTCTGTGCTCAGCTTCCTGAGCCTTGCACGTCTCTCCCTGTATCTTCTGAATCACATTCCTTTTGTTTACTGGTCAAAATGAGCTGTTCCTCTTGTCAGCACTGGATGATTAATACAGTGACAGAAGTAGGGCCAGGCTGTGTTCGTTGCAAAGTACCAGCAAGGCTCTTCACTTTGCCTGTTTGGAGCTTTAGAATTGTATCCCAAGTGTGAGCCCCCAGTCTTGCTCAGGGATGGTAAAAGCAGGTAACATGGGGGGATGGACTGGTGATGCTGACTGCGCTTTGCAGTGTCCAGCACACAGGACACTGCTCTGACATGTAAAGGCACTTGTTCTGGCTTTACATGAGGAAGTTTGATCCCATTACAGTGTGTGATTCTGCCCCTGCCATGCCCAAGTGGTACATTCCCTTTTACTTCAACAGATTTGACTTGAGGAACCCATTGTCCAAAGACATTTAGTTTGTGGCTCAAAGAGTTTTCCTGTTGAACAAATCCAGGTCTGTTATTTACACTGTGGTACTTGGAGGACCTGTTTTTGGTAGATGTTTTGGCCTTTGCCTTTGAGCCCACTGAGAGCCTGCTTGCATAAGGAAGTTCTTTTCTCTAGCAGGAAGAGCTGGCAGTGGCAACTGAGCTGAGGCCACCGGCTCCCTCTGGATGGGCCACACTTCAAAGATTTTAGGAGGTGGCAAATTTCAGCCTGTGGAGTGTTTAACCAATGATTTGAAAATTAGAAAATTAAAATCTCTGAATTGCATCACAAATCCTCTAAGGCATCCAGCACCTTTTTTTTTTTCCTCTTTTTTTTTTGATTCGACATATTTTTAACTCCATTTTTTAGCATTTCTGGAATGCACATTAGCTGCCATAAGACTAGATGGATAACTGCCCGTAATATGGCTCAGTTCTCAAACAGTCAGGTATCTACAAGTTGGGAAGCATTTACTTTTGCCTGTGTAGGCTGGTTCCTTTCTGTGGAAGTAGTAGAATTTTTTTGCTGTATCTTTTCCAGAAATAAATATTTTACAATCCTCCTCTAGTTCCAGAATACCCTTATGAAAGCAGATAATCTGTGCTAATGATTGTTTAAGAATAAAATGGAAAAAAACCATGAGCACAGGAACTTATCTTCTCTGAATTTATGGCATTGCAGTCCTCCCCATGGCAACACAGATAGTCAGATGGTTCAGTAGCAAAGTACAAGCAGGAAGAAAAGGCAAACAATGACAGAGAGAAAAAAAAAGGGAAAGAAAGCAACGTGATTTCTCTAAAAATATAATAACTAAATGATAGAAGAAAATCCTTATAAATGGTATTGTCTACTTGTAAAGAATATCCTTCATGTATTCATTTCTTTCTATTAGACTAGCTTGTCTGAAACATATACAGAAAGCCCTTTAATATCCCATTATACTGTATAATGTAAAGCATTCAGGTCTAATACTATTACTGATAAAGAAACCAAAAGCATATTTACAGAGACTGAATGTCTATAAAGAGCAGATCAAGCAAGTCTCTTGAGAGAAGAAAGTCCCATATCAGATTATTGTGTGAAAAAAATAGCATGCTCATCTCAATTACAGCACCAATTTGGTTTATTTAAAAAGGAAGTAATTCTGGGTTTATATCATAAAATCACTTTTTTAAGCCTGTAAACATCCAATAAATTAAATTTTTAGATAAGATCCATTTTGCAAAAAGCTATCTATGAAAAGCTTCAAATAATAATTAGAGAGGATTTAATAACCTAATCACTGACTAATGCTCGCACACAGTAAGTACACTGAATTAGATCCTTTTGTGGAGTTACTGTTCTACCTCATCTCATTTGGCAGCTTATTATACAATGTAAGTTGCTCAAGCCTATAATCCCTACACCAGTGAAGGTATGTAGCAGAAAAATGCTGATTGTAGTCTCTTGAGTTAGTAAGTAAAAAATCTTTAAAAATGTTTGTCAGGATAAGAGTCTAGCTGAACCCAATGCAAAAGCAAAATACAGTGTTATACTGTAAATTTATGAATGTTAATATCTGAAACATAAAAGAAAGTTATGCTGCCTAGCATAAACATATATTAAATACTGTCAATATGGTATGGAATATTAAAGCTTTTCCTTCAAAACTATGTGCATATTTTGGCTTATGTTAACTGTAGTGCTCCACTAAATGTTGTAGGTATTCTCCTAAGTTAATATGAATCCTTTTGTTTATTATAATGCCCTTTGAGCCAGACTCTGGAATTAATTTCTTTCCTGGTCATCCAATTTACCTCTGAGTAAAAATGAGTGAAATATCACCCTGAGCCTGGCAAGAGAGAGAGAGAGAGAGAGAGAGGGGTGATGGCCAAAAATCAGAAGCATAACACAGTACAAGTTATATCCCTTAGACCTAAAATGACCACTTTACTACTTGAATCTTCTCTAATGAGATTTAATTTAATTTTTAAGTACTTCAGGGCAGGTTAATGAAGGTCTACTCCTGTAATAGACACGAGGTATTTAAAATGGGTCAAACCAAAACCCTGGACAGACCGTAACAATACTTTGGGACTTTAAAATCCTGAACCGCACTTCTTGTGTTAACAACACTTGGCCATAGCTGCTCCTAGCACTGATGATCTCAGTGGTCACTCCTGAGCATCCTGTCACATCCGTCTGCTGGTCACAAGCACCAGATACACCACACTGAAACACAGCACAGCAGGGCAGCAGCACACCCTGCACACAGTCAAGATACATTTCTCTGTGTGTCCTGAAATGTAAGAGAGCACCGAAGTAGTTAAGAGAAGGCATGAGAGGAAAAATACAAATACAGTCAAGCAGAACTGTGAAGTGGTGTTATATATATGCAGATTAGGGAACAGATCCCTCATCTTGGAACTGTCCTCAAGGAAGAAAAAGAAAGATTAAAAAGTGTCAGATCAACAACGTGACCACTTCCATAGGTACTCCGCTGGTGCCATTGAAAAGTTTCCACTGAAGCTAACTACAGTGACACAGTCGCAAAGATCTGGCTCTTAACAGCTCCAAGTAGTGTGTGCCCTTCAAATTCCTCCTGAAAGGCAATCAGGTACCCATAATGGGAAAGCGAAAACTGAGAGAGGACTTTTAGGTTTTGAACAAAAGAGTTTTAAAATATGTGTGTATATATATGCCAGACAAAAAGTCAGCCCTTAAAACCCTATGTAATTGCATGCATTATATTTGTGGAAGTGTCTTATTGCCACTGCATTGCTATTAAAATGCAAAACAAGTGCAAGCATGTCATGTTTATTAAACCACTAAAAAAAAAGTTCCGACAGTGTTATGCCTTCAGTTTTCAAAGCATATAAATGGGCAGGGCAAGAAAGTGGGAGGAATCAGAACCCAAACTCTCAGTTTACTCTTTCATGCCTCATTATTGGAACATGTAGGGTGGAATACATAGTCCTTTGAGATGTCTGCAGTAATAATCTTAAGATTTAGAATGAATGATCTCAAAGTACATTGCAAATTTAGCAGTTTGATATCAGACTTAAGCACAAGACAATTACAGCTATAGCTGAGATTTCCTAGGCAAAAGGCTTACAGCAAGGGAAGAATATGTTATTTTTTTCCCCTAAGAAACAGCAAAGGAATCATAGGTGTGCAGGGTATAATTATGCAGGCTGAAATGAGGCCAGTTCACTGCAGCTAATTCCTTGTTCTTTACAAAAAGTGCTGCAGATGATTAGATTGTCAGCTTCAAGTATCATCTGCAAGGTGGCAGCTCCAGTAGCTTATCCAACAGTGTCCAGTTTTCAGAGCATGGGATAAGTCCTGGCAGGGCAACATGCAGCATTTCCCCTCAGGTTTTTGTGATCCTATGTTCCCCATCAGTGGAGCTGGAGATCCAGTGCCTTCTCATTCATGCTTTCAGCTTAAAGTTTCCATTTATTAAATCAGCCCTTCCATTATCATTTATGTACTATTCATACATCATTTCTATCTATTGTAATACCTCTTCCCAGGCTTTAAATAACTCTGGCACCAAATAGCTTGTGCAATCTGAACAAATAGTCTTAAACTATCAGAATAGCTTTATCTAAAACATACTTACAGACAAATAAAAGGAAGAACATTGTTTGTGTTCTTTCTGTGTTTTGTGAATAAGAGTTGTGCAGGAATAGAGACACTCAGCATTGAGTACAGTCTGACAGCAGACAGATGTAGCCCCAGCAGATGAAGAAAGTTGATACGACTTCAAAATGAACTCTCTCTGCAAGTTCTGGAAATGTTCTTCACTGTCCAGTTATTTACATATCTTCGTATTTTTTATTATAGGTAAGATGTTGCTGAAAACCTGATAACCTTGGGTTTATTTTAACTTCTGGCTCTTTTGGGTACTTTTCTGGGTAACATCCTTTGCTCTACTTTAGCTGTTTCTTTCACAATTTTCAGCCAGTCAGATGTTGCCAGTCCAGCATCCTATCCAGATTTTTAACTTGAAAAACTGCATTGCTACCATTTCTTTGCATCAGAACCGTTGGTTGTTGTGCAACATCCCAAATTGTTCTGAGATCATGAGATAAATATACACCATCGGGAATCCAGCACAGATTTAAGCCAGTAACCACACATAATTCTTGCACTGATTCCATTGCAGATGCAGTTTTTGAGAGAATGCACAAAAAAAGTTGTTTTTTAAGCTAAAGCTAGTCTCAAACTTGGAAAGTCCTCTTCAAAAAGTATAGGTCTGATGTGTTAGTGGAGTTGTGCTAAAAAAGAATGGACATGGGGAGAATATGAGGGATGTCCACGAGGACTTCCTTCAAGTCCCTGCTTTTCCTCAACAGCTCTAGGAGAGCTGAGAAGGGGATCTGGTCAATGCAAGAAGTGGTAGAAGGCACTTCAACTTGTTTCCTCAGATCCCAGTAGAGCAGAAGGTGCAATATATATCTCACTTTCCTTGTGTATGTCTAAAGATACCATTCAGAATTTCGCTGGAAAAGTAAAATGGGAAGCACCAGCATCTATATTCTTTGATATAATGTGTAATGACCCAAGTTGCATGAACTATGATAAGCCCTTGCTTACAGTATCTGTGGAAGAAGGGAATGAAAAGCAGCTGCTGTTTAGGCATGTCTTACAATTACATTAGTTTTGTTTCATTTCAATTTCAAAGTGCATATTGCATGTTGAGTTGTGACGAATATATATTCAAGGAACATTTCATTCATTCCTTTTGTATTTTAGGTAGAAATTTCAAGTGGATCATCAGCAATTACTTTTCCAGACCTGTTAGTTTGTAGGCTTCTGACAATGCAATTCTCAATCTATTTGAACCCCTTCTTCCTTTCCTTGCACTGTTTTGCTGTGTGCTTCTCCACATTCTGAAATGTTTCCTTTATGAAATTATACACTTTTACCTTGATGTCCTACCTGGAGATGGTTCATAGCATGTAGGAAGTCCAAGTCTGTGTGAAAAGGGGAGCCCATTTTTATTTACAGAAGCATTTTTATTGTTGTTTAATCTTTTCTTGGAAAGGTGGGAGTGCTGGCCAAACACAGTGCAGCTGCCACCTTGGCTCTCAAAACTGATATGGCATTAGTACTGTATGTAAGAGTATATATCAGGACAAACCTGGCTTCTGGTGTCTCACACTTGTGTCTATCTGTTATTCAAAAGCACAAGAATTCATTCTTGCATCTCCTGTTGTAAAGTTGTACCACAATAAGTGCACACCTTCCCTCTCAGGGTAGATCTGGTCAGAGAACAAAGGTTTCAAATTCCTAAGAGTGTTCAGAATGGAGGCTTGCTAACGCTGTTTGCTTTTTGCTGTAGAGTTCTCCTGTCTGTGATTTGGTGATGTGTGATAATTTAAGGACAGATGTAGAAACACTCCCTCCTTGGCTCTCTGGAAGCAGGCTGGCAGTATTCAATCGTTATTACATTAAGATGATTCAAGGCTGAGAATGCTGATGCTACCCTTCCCCCAGCACTCTGCAGACACACACAGACACATGCACACAGGCGTGCACACAGAGTATTATCTCTGTTTGCCTTACTAATGTCATTGTGCAGTATTCCATTTTCCTCTCTCTTCTTGTCCCCAGGGTCTGTAACAAACCCCTGCTGGACCTTTTATCCACCCACTAAGTCCAGATTAATTTATTATACTCCATCTAGTTTTTGAACTGTTCCTTCTAAATGTGTGATGGGGCTTAGGGCTGTGCAAAGGGGATTCAAGGATAAGGGGAGAAAACATCCTCAGGCTGCAGCTTACAGTGAAAGGTTGTGTTACAGTATGAGCACCTCTACTATAATTATGCATAGCCATGGAAGATGATGCAGGAGGAATGACTGATTAGAGCTCATATTTAGCTAAATTAACATCTCAAGTCCATTTTTTTTGGTGTAAATCTGAGTTCATCATAATCTAAAAGCAAATATTTGTCTTTAATATCTCTGATTTATGCATAGAATACAGTGTACTCTTCATTTCCTTCTTAATTATTATTATTTTTTTAAACAGCTTCCAGGCAGAAAGTCAAAGCTTGCTGTGTTTTTTATTATACTCTGCAACTCATTTTCCTGTTTTTTTTAATAAAACATCTAATTAATCCATGTAATCTGAATATTTTCTGTTTAAATTCAACATGCTAGTGAAAGAACCGAATTAAAATGTAGCTAATTTATTATACTTATGATAGTAATAGGTAGGTAAAAATATATAGAGATTAAAAGTTGAATACTTTATGCCCAGTGTGTGAATAGTGACTGAAAACAAATAATGATAAGGGTAGCTGTGAGTAGAAAATGTCTGAAAATAAAGACTTCAGGGGAGTGAAAATTATGCTCCTCATTCTTGCTATCTCATTTTTGCTCATTGTGTTACATGAGCTGGGGCTGATGATCTTGCATTGGTCCCAATAAAACTGCTATTTCTTTTCCATTTGTGGGAAGTCTCAATATGAGGTTTTTACAGGATCCTCATAAAAAGAAAGCTTCAAAGACTGTTGCAACCCAACCCTCTTTATCTTGGGTTGAACACAATGAATGACTAGTTGTGTTAGAAGTTTCTTTTTCTTTATCTCTGTCTGACTCAGTGTCTTCCTCTGGGGAAAATACAAACAAGAGGAGCTGGGGCCAATCATGTATTTAGAAGTCAAGTGTGTAACTTCAGGTGGCAAAGTCTGTAGTAAAAGAAGGAATTAGAAAACTGTGCCTTTTGATGAATTATCACCAGCACAATTTTTAATGGAATGTTTGTCAGGCTTTTGCATGAAATACCAGCAGCTCTTTAACATCTTTAAAATTATTACCTAGACAATTTCCAGTAATGACGAAGTTGAAAATCGATGTAGGAAATATTACTATAGTAAAAGTAAAAAGATGGCTCCAAATGGTAATGTACAAACTCTCACAAGGGAAAGCTTACTTGCATATGAAGCTTTCCCAGTAGAAACACTATAAATCATACAGAAGTCAGAATATGAATGAGAAAAAGAAAAATAACTATCAGGATAGTTAGAATTTTAGAATTGCTCAAAGTGTTCATGGTTTGGCACTGACAAATGCAAAGAGAACATGTTTGTTAAGCACGGTCAGCAGAAACTTGGCATCTTTTGGTATCTGAGTGGAAGCCTGGAAGTCTTGTTTTTTGAAAAATATATTAGATCCATTTCTTTGCCCTCTTTTGCATCTGCACCAAAATCAGTCATGACACATTACTGCTAATGGAGAGCAGTGCAGCAAATGGAGAGTCAGGACCATTTTTTTTCCTCAGGAAATCTCACCTTTGAGGCAGAATGACTTCTGCATGGTCTTGCTTTTACCTATTTTTGCAATTGAGCCTACCAAAACAAAAAAGGATGTGTGGCTTCCCGTCTGGCATAGGGTTGGTCATTCACATTTAGATCCCAGCATGAAATCTCAGCCGTGTTGTACCAGTGGCAAAATTCCAAATTAGTTAAACAGGAGCAGCAGCCTTCTGATCCCCTGTTTCGTTAACTTCAAGGAACCGTTTGTTCTTGGTGGTGACTATTTGCACTGCAAAACCAAATGGGCATACTTAAAACTACCTAGAAATCTCAATGTTACCAAATCAGTTGGATTTTTTCCCAGATCTAATTTGAAACCATACTATGGCTGTGTTCCTCTACCCAGGATCACTTTGTCTTCATATTGTACAGGACAGTAACAGAAAGATTGTCTCCATGCTTCTTTACATAGTTTTATAAATTATATGCTGACTGAGATAGAGCAGGTGGCAAAACAAGGACATGGGTGATGTGGGAAAATCAAATAAAAATAAAACAAATCACATTTAGCAGGGCAACTTGGGCTACATTTTCTCAACAAAACCACTCTCTTCAAGAAGCTGCTAGAGACACGTAACTTCTGCTGCCTAAGTACAAGTGGGACCTTGAGCAAGGCTGACTCATGAGCAGTGAAACAAATGGGACTGGTGACTGCATTCATTTTCCAAAAAATACATACATATTTATACTGTAACACTTTGTAATTAATGCTCAACTCAAAAAACATCCACATGATCATAAAAGCAGCTAATAGTCAGGACTGCAGATGCCCAGATTAGATTTTTTATAGTTGAACTCAAAAGACTAACATAATATTCCACTTCAAAGGAAAGCTTTCTCTAAGATAACAATGAAAATAAAGCTTTACCATGTCGTTTAATTTGTAAATCGCCACCAAATCATACAGAATTGTCATCTACAAAATCTTTTCTGTAAGTTCTTCCATATTTCAATGTCACCACATCTCACCACTGACTACAAGTTGCCTTCATCTCCAACATGTTTCATGGCATGGGAGTTGGAAGATCTCAGTCACCCGACAAGGTGGCTCCACAAGGTTCTCTCCGGAAGAGATTGCAGAGGATGCCAGAATTGCCGTTCAAAAGGTTCCTGTTCAATTTACACAAGGACAGAGGGGTGAATACAAGGCTATTTACAAATTCAGCTGTGCCCTATTTCAGTATGAGACAAAGTCACATTGCATAAAGGTAATGCTGTATGCCTGATTCAGGTAATATCTGACAGTTTCCGCTTCTCTATTCTCAGCTTACTTTGGTGTAAAGCAAATGTTTTACAGGGGTTTGGGTTGTGTGCTCTGCCAGCACACTGCTTGGCCAAGCACAGCAAAGCTGGTAATTCCCCTACAGTGAGGGCATATCCTCTTTTTATATGGTGAGCAGGATAGCAGTTTCCTGGTCTTTAAAGCCCTGCAAGAACAGCTGGCTAAGGCTGTAAAATGGCAGAGCTGCTGGGAATCAGCTATGGTCTCTCCCAGCTGGCAGTCTGAACAGGCTGCCTGCCTGGAAAGGTGAGGGGGTTATGTAGTGGGAGCTTCAGTGGAGGAGAAGGCAGAAAAAGGCTCTACAACCAGGGGTTTCTGGGGTGCTGGAAAGAGCTGGGTATTTCAGCCTAACTTGCAGAAGAAGATAAGTAGCCTTGGCAATTGTGTCCTATTCTTGGGCTGAAAATAACAGGTTATTCTACAATGTTTTTCGCAGGAGAATGCTGGTAGCTGTCCCTGCATGGTCAGCTTCTGTGCAAACTAAAGGCTTACCTGTTACCCTGTCTTTGAGTAGTTTTGTTATTCTTCTTTTGCAAAGACAAAGATCCAGCTGCTTTCTTAAATCTTTGCTGGCAGAGGCCTTTGGAGTTTTTCCACTGCAAAAATGGAGAAAGCCCTTACAGTGGGTCACCATCTCTATTGACCCTGCAGACAGTGCTGCATGTCTGTCTTGTGTGGTGATTTGTCTCTCCCTTGATTTGAAAAGAAAAGAAATAAGGGGAATCGTAAACCACACTGAATTTACAAGATTTCAGGTGGAAGTGCAGTGTGAGGGCTTTTCTATAATAAAACTTGGAAAGTGTAGTTTTGGATAAAAAATGTAACTTGTCTTCCTTTGCTTACACTTACATTTACCTTGACTTAATATATTGATTTGGGTCTCTGTCTAGTACTAGCAGTTTTGTGGCAGTACATGTCCTTTGTGCCAAGCACTAGTAACAGGCAATCGCATTCCTGCAAAAGTAGTAAAGATAAACTGTGGGACAGTGGTTTTAGTTCATCAAAACAGGGCTGCCATATCTTTCCTGTTGTACTGCCTGGCATGGTTTAGTCTCCCTTTGAGTGGGGAAAGCAGATCAGTAGAGGAAAAACTTCAGGAGAGCTGTCTAATAAAAGTCATGAGACAAGGAGGATGCTGTTGCAAGTGAAGATTGTTGTTATTTTTTCTGCCAATTGATGTAGATGAGTTCATGTAGCAACACTTTTAATTTTGGAATTCAAATTCAAATACTGTTTTTTCCAGTTATTATGCTCTGGTTAATGACTAAGGTTTTGTCTGTGCCTAAGAATTTATTTATGACTTTGACCTGCTTTGAGCCCCAGTTTCTTGGAATCAGACTGGTGATTGCATGTGGACTATACCTTTTTAATTTAGCTAACAGTCTGACTTTTCAAAGTAGATTATGTTTGAAGTCTTCAACAAATATTTACGAAATGTTTGCCATTTGTGTGGGTAGAAAGGCCCTGGAAAAAAATGCTGAGATGAGCACAAAAGCTGTAGTGCACAATACTGAATGAAGACAAAGCAACACGATTTTAGTAAACAAATCTGTGCATCTGTTTGAGGGGAAAAGTCTGAAGGGGGTCACCAGCCCTACTAGCAATCCTCACACAGTAACTGTTCTCCTGCTCTTTCATGCATAAAAATTCTTGAAACTGGTCACAGAGACCAGAACTTTCCAGTGTTTACATCCAAGACCAACTGGACAGATGTGTTTAGGGAGGATTGCTGTTTGCTGATGTGATGTGAGGGATAAACACAGCTCCAACAGCTATTTCTGACTAAACAGGAAGTAGCCAAAGCCAGGCCAGCTCCGTGCTTTGTTCTTCTGCAATGTGTCACCTTTACTGAGCATAAAAGTGAGTCAGATATTGAATGTCATTCCTGAAATTATTTTTGTTTCTGTTGGAACAGAAATGTAAGTTTGTAGAAAACATAGAAGTTTATTCATGTACACACATATTATCTTTTAACATGTTTGAAGCTCTATTTTCAGAAGCCTACTTCAAGTCTACCTGATGCAAAGTGTTGCAAAATAATCCTGTAAGGCACAGTTGTTTACTAATAATAGATATTCTGAGCAAAGCTGTTTGAAATGCTGCTTTACAGTCATCTGCTGAATTGAAAAATCCTTTGCAAACAACATTTTTACATTTCAAGGTAACAGTTAAATTATCTAGACTTGGTATCCCACACTCAAAATTCCTCTTTACACTGGTACAGGGAATACTTATTTTAAGCACATCCAGTAAAATACATATTTTAAATTATATTTTGCAGTTCAGTGGTTTCTCTAACCTGAAGATCCCAAAGTGCTTCTTAGATGGAGGTGAAGTTAGCTTAAGAAGAGTCCTGTGAGCATAATTATTTCCACTCTGCATACAGGGAAAATGTGCAATGAAAACGAATGGTTTGTTGAAGGCTGCACACAGGTGCTGGCAGTAAGAATAGAACCTGCACTTCTTGCCTCCCACTCCTGTGCTTTAACTATAAAGCCGCTATTCGGCTTTCCACATCATCCTGTGATTGAGTAAGTTTCATTGTATCAGTGGAGATTCAGGAATTCTGATCTAATTAATGCTCTGGCACTTTTCAAACCCTCAGCTGCTCTTTACCTCTGATGGTTCCATAGGGTTCGATGACTTTCAGTGATGTGTCTCTGAAGAGACAACAAAGAAAGGCAAATAAAGGATGGGGATTCACTAACCTTGTCTCACAAAGGTAGGGGCTGTGCTTAGAAACATTTGCTTAGGTTTTATAGGTTCCTTATTCTTTTTAAACAGAGGGTGTAAAAGCTTCTAAGAGGGACCCTGTCATGTTAAAATCTGATAATTTGGAAGTTCTTCTTTATCAACAGTGGTTGCACTGCTCTTGCAGTGATTACAGTAAATCACCTGAATTCTCTTTTAAAACTCTGCCTTTTCTGTGAGATCAAATTAAAACCCATGATTCCTATATGTTCCACAGGGAATCAAGTATTACAGATACTCTGCCAGCCATTCTTCTAAATAGTTAGGGAGGGACATAAGCTGACATTGATCTGGATCAACACTGTCCAGAAGTTTGGGTTAAAATTTTTTGGTTCTAATTTGTAACACCATTGCTGATGACCCACAGTGTGTAGAGTTAACTCTTTGAGCTTTTCTGGTAGTAAGAACATTAATTGTGAAGACAACAAAGAGGCTAAGCTATTAAGAGTGATGAATTTTGGAGCAAGTCATTTTTTCAGTCCAATTAACAGCACATGGCCTGTCAGTTATGGTTGGGCATCAAGAACCAGTAAGTTGCAAACAATCAGGAGGACTTAAAACCATTCATCATAAAAATGTAATGTCATCTCAATTCTCACTGTTACTCTTGGTCTCTCTTCACATGGCAAAGGTTTATGTTTTGTTTGCATTTTACTTTGCTATTTTAATATGTTCCAACAACCCTGAAGTGGGTCATGAATATGTATATACCCAAAATATGTAACTTACCATGTTAGAAACAAAATATACAAAACTCATGTTCTTTCTAAAACCACTTTTCCTTTGCATCAAGCGCAATCATACAAATATGATGTTTTGCAAAGCTAGACCTCCAAATATGACTTTAAAACTATCACTACATATACATCACTGCAGTAATGGAATGCTCTGAATGTTTCAAAAAAAATATCAAATTATATGAGCAAAACAGTGTGAGGAACACAGGGGTGAAGTAACTTTGCAGTGTTAATAGGGTTTAATATATGAAGCATTAAGCACTTCTGTAGCACTCATAAAGGAACACGGCTAATGCTTAAACTTGTTTGACATCAGAGCCTTTTTACTACTTATATTCCAACATATTTACAAATTGAGAAGAGGCTTGTTGAATCTTGTTCCATGATAGACTTCTGAAGTATTTGGGCTGGCAGTTTTCAATTACTTCATCTTGGCTGGCATTCAAAGCAGGCCAGCACACGGGGAGGGAGGCATTCAGCTGGACCAGCTGAAACACAGGGGGACAACACATAGACTTAAAGGGGAAAAGCCCAAAGTCTGGGCTCTTCTTGACATACATCATTAACTATTAATAGGGATTCATTATTTTGTGGATTTGTCACAATTGGCTCTTAGGACAGGGTGTCTACATGCTTTACTAATTATCCCTAACCTGCTTGGAGGCACGTTTGTGAATGCCAGTCATTTACTGCCAATTTACATACTTGGGGGAGGGGTCTGGGGAGAGAGATTCATGATATAAAAACAGGTTAAAGTGGGTGCATTAATGTTTCCCTCCAGCTCACCCTGTGCCGTGGCTTGACACATCCATCTCTGTCCTAAATAAACCTAACCACTTGCATCCTTCACAAGTGATAGGAAAGCTGAACAATTTCATCAAGAGTAATTCCTTGGAATAATGTCAGTCATTTTGGGGTGTTTTTACAGAATTAAATTATATATTTATGATACAGTCCTGATTGACTATTTTATATGAAATGTCAGTATTTTCTCTTTGTGTAACACACCTTGCAGTGTGTCAGGAAGCATATTCCTAAGGGAATCCATAAGGGAATACAGACCTCCTATTTGAATGCATGTTCATTTATTGGATTCCTTGCCTTGAGGTTTGTTTTCACCCAGGAAGAGGGTGGACAAGGCTCAGAGTATGGGTGTTGAGGTAGTGGCATTAGCCACCCATGGCTAATGTGAGGTGTCTTGCCTGAGTGTTCTGTGCCATCATCGCTGCACTCGCTGTGCTTTGTCATTGGTAGTGGGTGGCTGCTGTGGCAAGATACTTCTATTCAATGAATCAGTTGTAAAATGAATGTTAGACTTCTGCAGAGGGGAATATCATGCCTCCTTCTGTGACTTTCCACCCCCAAACCTTCTCTTCCTCTTCTCCTCTGACATGCTGCAACAGATTTATGAAAATCAAATACTAGAATTGTAAAGCTGCCACTTAATTGACACACACAGGATTTATTCAGCACTCAGCTCCTAGAGATCACTTTATTTAGCATTCCTCTTTTTTTGTTCCATTCCTCCATCTTACAAAGCAAATTTCAATATTGAAACACATGCCACATTGTTTAGGAGGTAAATGTCAGCATCATAGTGAGCTTTAAAGACATTGTTTGAAAACTTCACACTTTTTCAATATTTCTTTTATCCAGGGCTGGGTTCTTTGGTCAGCTTAGGTGTAGTAGCCCTAACATGGAGAGCAGTAGTGAGTTCTTCCTGCAGGACAAAGTTCTCCTGTTATACCTGGCAGTACCCAGCTGCCCCTTCCCAGATCCAGCAGTAGGACAAGGAAGGGTTCTGCTGTATGCAGTCTTCAGTGGCTTGAGGCTCCTGAAGGTTTCACATTTGATCCTTGCAACACTTATTAAGGATGCTGCTGCTCCAAAATATCAGCCATTAAGCTCCTCACAACTGCTCTTGTCAAATATACTGCAGTCTGAAAGCGATTTTAGCATGACTGAAGAAAATGTTCTGTCTCCTCTCTGTGAGGGCACAGTGAACAGGATGCTCTGTGGGCAGTTACTGCAGTGGGGCTGCTGCTGGTATGGGGATGTCTGTAGCATGCCATCAGCTGATAAAGGGGATTAATTGCTTTTCCAGAGCAGTTCCTACATGGATCTAGGCTGAGCACACTACAGAAATGCCCCCTGATGAAGCAGCAGTTGGCCTCATTTGCTGGACACAGAAGAGGCAGTGTCCCATCATGTAGGCCTGTGTCATACATGTTATGAGAATATTTATGGGCACATGGGTGCTGCAGAGGATCACTGTGCTGTGGGGAGACTTTGCAGTCCTGATCAGAATTGGAATGAGCACATTTGGAAAAAATAAACAACAAAAAAAAACAACCAGAAAAAAGCAAAATGCAAAACAAACCCCAAAAAAACCCCAGGCTGGAGTGAAGCCTGGCAAGATGGAGTTTGTGCAGAATATGCTGCTTATGGAGCTTTCCAGGTTACTGCAGAGCATTAACTCAGAATCACTGAGGGGTGTGATTGTTTTAGATGTTGCCTGATATTGATCAGTTTGGAAAGTCTCTCTCACCCTTGTCCCATAAACCTGTGGGAAGAGGGAGTCTCTCCCTAGCATGAGCACTACAGTGGGCAGCTCTGCACGCTGTTCAGCTGCCTTGCACTGTGTGAGACCAGGTTTCCTCTGCACTCACCTCACTGAGGCTGCCTACAGATAAACGAGGGCTTGTTTTAGCTGTGATTTCTAAGTATCTGCCTGGGGGTTATTTATCCCATTTATTCAGAAGTGGCTTCTTTTGAAAAAGAGGAGGAGGTGAAGAGATACAGCTTCCTAGGTAGTAGTAAAGTGCATGCTGTGTGTGCATGACAATATAGGTCTCCGAGGTTTAGTGGATCTGGAATTATGCCATTTGTCTCACACTAATTGAAGCATATGTCTACAAGTGTGCAGTGCAAAACATAGGATAAATGGCGATCATAAAACAAGGGTACTGCATAACCTATCTTATTATTAGATAGACAGTCACTTGCAGAGCACCTTAAAGTGTATGTTTTGTGAAGCTGCTCTTCCTGTGTGTATGTGTATTAGCATATTAAGCTAATAGGATATATTTCTGCTAAGCAGATCTGAGACAACATATAGTCTTTTACAGCTTTTCAGAGTCTTTCCTGTGTGTTCCTCATGTTTGTAAATGTACTTTGCAGAGCTTATAAAACTGTGAGTCCAGAGTAACAAGCGTTCAACTTAAACCCATTTCTGTATGAGAAAAAGACATCTCCAAGAGCAAGCATTGTATCTTAAGCATGATTAAACTTCATTTCCTCATATGCTGGAGTCTCTAGAAGAAGGCTTCTGTATTGTGCAGTTTCAAGAGACAGCTGCTGAAATGAGGCTGGACTGGACCACAATTTGAAACAACCTGAATGTTACTGGAAAGAATAGGCATGTTTCCATACCCAACAGAGACATTCAGTGCACATATATAGGTTATTTAATATGGATAACAGTGTAATTTCTTACTACATTATGTTTTTTGCCATGGTGTACATGAAATCTCATTTTAAATGTTTTAAAGAAAGGGAATTAATGCATTTTTGTTATCTGAAGTTTAGTTTCAGCAGCCAAGGCAAACAGATCTGTGATGTTGGCTTTGGGATCAGACATATGTAATTTCTGTCAGTTTTAAAGTAAAAAAATCTTTTCAGTATGTCTTTTATCTTCATTGCTATGTCTACAGTATTGCTCAGCTGTATTGAGCTATGCAAGTGGGTGGGAAAAAAATTAGAAACTTAGTCATATTCTAAAGATACCAAACCATTAAGAGAGGAAACACTTCTGCTGTGTGCCTGATCTCTGCAAACAACTGAAGCATCCACTCATAGACTTGGGAATAAAAAAAAGGAAAAAGAAAAAAGAAGAAATAAAAAACCCCAGCCCCCAAAGACATTTTCTATCTGTACGCTTCAGTGCAAAGCAAGTGGTGTATGCTTTTTAGGCATGATTCACAAAGCAGATTCATGTGCAAGTGACTCTAGGTACAGCAGTGGGGGTGGATCTGGATCGTGTAAGGCCAGCGCTGAATGTGGGAAAATCTTCCTCCCACTCTCCAGTAAACAATGTCAAATCAAAAGGTTTACATTGCAGCTTTATTGTTAACACAAGAAGAGACCTGGGTCACACTAAAGGGCCATTAAATCTTATATTATTACTAGCATAGTAGTTAGTGTCTGATACTTAAGGAAGGGTAAGAATGTGGACAGATAGAGACAGACCTGCAAACAGCAGTTTGCATTTCTCATGAGCAGAGGTAGGATTTGAACCATTGTGCTCAGGGCAGCCACTGGAGTTACTCTGTGACTTTGTCACTCTTTACATTTTACATCTACAACAGTCTGTGAAAGTGAGCAATTCAATTGTGCACTGGGTGAAAAAGTACTTCTCTTTGTTCTTTGTTTTAAGCTTCCTACTTAATTAATGGGTACACCAACAAATTCTTGGGATGTGAGGAAAAAGACTGTTCATAGGTGAGTTCTTTGTTTTATAGCCCTCCACCTTATCCATTCATTGTTACCACTCTTCCATTCTGAAAAATCCTAATTCTCTCTGTGTAAAAAGTTTATTCTATACCTTTATGCAGCATTGTTGCCATTCTTGTTACCTTTTCTATACTTAAAAATACCCCAAACAAACAACAAACCAAGCACAAAAAGCATCGTGCATAGAAAAACAAACCATAGAAACAAGAGGAATTATTTGGAAGCAAAGTTCACCAGAAAAGGCAGCTTGAAGCAGAAGTTAGAACCAACTCCACAGGTGAAAGATGACAAAAGTATAAGCATGAGAAATGGTGCTGTCAGGTGCTTGCTTTCAAATCCTAATGATTGGTCAGAAGCATGAGAGATACCATAGTGTTTTCTCTTGGCTAACATAAACTAAGACACAGAAAGACTGGTGAAGCTCAGGATGGAAGTTAGTATCAACCTGCTCTATGAACTTTTCACTTGTTTTGTGCTCATGCATTTATATTTATTTCAAATGGGTTGATGGCAGCAGCTGATAAATGAGCTGCTGTCAGTAGTCCATTGAGTTTGTCATCAGTGCAAGTTCACTGTAGTCAGTGATGAAATTTCACCTGCTGTGTGAGAGAAAATAAAATGCACAGTTGTGGTTGTAATTAGGGTTGAAAATCAATAGTAAAAGATGTTTTTAAAATGAGAAAGACGGTAAGATAGAAAATGAGGAGAAAACCATGGAAAGAGAATTAACTGGGGACAGAATGCAGAGATATATTGGAGGAAATGGAACATTAATCCAAGGTGGAACAACTATGACCACTTTTTGCAAGAGATTTCATTTTGAGTATAAGAAAGAATGTCTTTTCTAGTAAAAATCTCTTTTCCTGTGGTGGTATGTGCATGTGTATGAACAAAAAGTGGAGCTGCTAATGGTGCCTTGAAGATCCTCACATTTTTTCAGCTTCATTCCCTTGGTGGCCACCATCCTGGTAAATGAAGGACTTGGATGAAACTCACTTTGGAATTCAGGAGGGGATGTACCTGAATTAGTGAGAGAGCAGCATGCCACAGTACAGTTCACAATAAAGAATGCTGCACCTATTTTTTTTTTCATTTGCCTTAAAACTATTCTCTAATAGCCTTTGAGACAAAGTATCTGGGGGTTTGGATATGACCAGATGGCTGAGCACTGAGTAGTCTTCTTCAAAGTCGCTCATAAAAAGCACCTGTACTAAAAGGGTAGAAAATTGAAAATTCTTGTTGGCTCCACAGGGGATGACTTGTGTTTGGTTTTGATGGAGTGGAATCTCTTTGACTATTGCTGATTATGAAAGGGCTTATTACTGGCTAGGGAGTAGAAAAGGCAAAGCATTTCATTCTCTGCTTTTCTTAGCTTTCACCTCAAGAGCATCAGCTTACGAAATAGTGTGTCAGAATGTCAAAGAAATGCTCGAGCAGTTTGTTCTTTTTGTTTTATCTTTCTCTAAATATCAAAGACCCTGGTCATAGAAAAGACAGTCTTTCTCTTTAATAAAACTATTTCTAGTACAAAGCTAGTACAATATGACAGGCAAATACAATAACCTTATTAAAGCATCTTCTGTATAACACACAGATGTGTGAAATGTTTTCTGCTCAATAAATAGCCTTCAGTAAGGGATGTGTACTGTGCTTAGGTACTAGACTGCATTCTCATATCACTTTGAAGCTACATCTGCTATATTTTAAATAGTAACCAACAAAGTATGACGGGATGGCAGAACAGTTTAATATCATGCCCTTTATCTGCCCAGAGAGCATGAAAGAAAAATAAAGCAAATGGCTGGCGTAGAAGGGGAGAGCATATTATTCTATCAGTGCAGACAATTTTGCTCCCGTTTGGCACATCAGGGATATAATACAGAGATAGAAATGAATCCTTGTACAGTGAATTGAATATTTCCTAGAAGCTTTTGTTGGAAATTGTTTCTGATGTTGTTAGCTAAGGAAGATTTACTTTATGCTGAAGTTATCAGGCATCAGTTTCTCGATGTACAAATCCACATGAAAATAACATCTCATGGGTATTGATAAACTTTTTTTGAAGAAACAATAAATCCAACAAACACCTGACTTTGTAGGGCTTTGGTATATGTCATATTAAGCAAAGGTAATCAAGTAAGAGATTTTATGTGGTTTTTGTAGAAATGTATAAAGACTGGATGACGTCTGGCACTGCGTACACTTGTAAGGGAACAAAATGAGAACAAAAAAGGAGGTAGACAGCTGGTTAGAACCCAGTTCAGCAAATATTACCCACAAAGAGCAATGTTTGCTTTTGCATCTGGGCATACAGGCTTTTTAAGTCAGGGAAATCTATGGAAATATTCTTAGAAATAAATAACATCCAGTGGGACTCCCTGTCCTGCAAATATACAGAATGTGTAAGATGTGGTTGGAGAAGTATTGTAGCTTTCTCATACTGTTTATGGAAAGTTTGTGGGCTACTCTGGTTTGCATATCTCAAAAACTCCAGCAGTTATGAAACAGAAACAAGTTAAAATCCAAAGCCTCTGTTGACTTCAGTGAGGCTGTGGCTTCCGGAGCCCCTGGAGTCCCTTGTGCGCCTGTGCACACCCCCTGCTCCAGACAAGGTGAAATGGAATTCTCAAGCTGAGTATGTGGCATCCACAGCACTGCTTAAATGTAGATCTGAGCTGATTCTCAAGTCCCAGCTTGTTCATCATCAGTGTTGTTTATGCACAAGCCTGTGCTGAAGTGTGGATTTAGGCAAAGCTCCAGAGCACACCCAAGGGCAGCAGCCCAACCATGCTCAGTTCCCCATGGAGAACGTAGCTCCGTGAGTCTGTCAGGATGGGTTGGATCCAGAGGAGGCAATGTGTGCTACCTACAGCAACACTGACATCCTGCTGTCAGTTATCCTGAGGGACAGGGAAGGTGGGCCACAGCTGGGCTGTTAGCCAGGAGCATGGGTGGACAATGTGCACAGCTCCAGTCCCACCATGCTAAACTTTAACTTCTCCCTTTTTGGGGGCCGTGTGTGGCAGACAACAACTGTGCATCTGCAGGACTGAAGTGCCAGCCCTCTCACTGCACTGCAGGGTCCCCAGGCTGGTTCTCCACTCATCACATGGACTTCTTTTTCGAAAGTAACAGTGGCAATCAGTGAGAAATCCATTTGCTCTACAAAACTCCTACATGGTATGAATTGGTAGTGATTTAATATTTCAGATGGTAATGGTTTGCCTTTACCCTGAATGGTGGAGTAAATGCTTCCTTATAAAAGTAGGTAACCTTTAACATTTACATTTTTTAAAATGTCAGGATGTAAAACCAATGGGAAGTTTGAAAGAGGGGAAAGAAGTGTTAGCACCACGTTGTTTACACAGTGTACAGAATCCAGCCCTGTAAAACCTTGATAGAAGTCTAAACTCCTTTAGTTACAGGAAAATACGTAAATAACTAGCCATATCTAGAAAATTAACTGCTCAGCTGCCTCCCATTGAAAGTTGGCTTAAAATTCGTGAGGATTTTAAAATAATATACTTCAATTTTCTATTCTTCTAGCTTTTGATTCTTCTGAGATAGTTTTGTCTTATTTTCAGGATTTTTTTTTTCACTAGAAGCTCTTGAATGTGATCAGGATTTTAAAGGAAAAATAATTAAAATCACCTACTACAACACTGTGGGATTAGGGTTACAGATTTTGAGCGTTATCAATACTACTTAGATAATGAAGTTTTGTTTTGATCACAAAGACCTGAGATTTGGAAATTAAAATTTACAGGGAAAGAATTAAGCAAGAATATTAATAAAAATACTCAGCAAATTGAAGGATGAGTGCAGTCTTCAACAAGCCTGAAAAACATAGGCCCAGCTCCTCGGTGATGTAAACTGCCTCATACCAGTGAAATTTTCATTAGCTGAAGAGTTCTGGCCCAGGGACCAGCAGCCTGTCTCGATCCAGTGAAAGAATTTGAACTATATTTCTGCTTTGCAGAAGGAAAATCATAGTTATTAGGACCAGCATAAGAATTTGTCTCTCTGGAGCACAGTGCTCACAGCTGGAATAACTGTGTTCCACATGAAGTGACACTGGTGTCACTGCAGGGGCTGTGCTCAGGCCCTCTGCACATGTGCCCATCCCTGCTCTGAGCTCCTGGAAGGAGCTGTCTCTGACCAAGCTCCCGTGTCTTAAAGCAGGACTGTAACCTGGACTCAGGTTTCAAAGAGGAATCATTTTAAGGAAAGAGGCCCCTTAGGTAATCTGGGAGAGACAATTCTTAAGTAGCTGATTCAAATTTGTAGGAGTAGATAGTGTTCATGACTCCTCTCTGCACAAGTTTTATTTTAAATCCAAATAAACACTATCCTGAAACATATTTTCAGAGTTTTCTATAAGTCATAAAGCACGTATCAGTAAGCCTTAATGCCTAGATGATAAAATGTTTCCCTGCAGATGTACAAAAATCTCTAACAAGTTACAGAACTGAGTATATAGACTGTAGGGTTTCATTCTGAGCTGATTCAAGGGACAAATTAATATATAAAACTGGGGAAAGGAGAGAGTTTTCATACAACCAGACCCTCAGTGTAAATTAAGATAAACCTGTACATTTCTTAGGGACTTGTGTGAACTAAGGATCTAATTCACACTTTAAATATTTCATTGGACAATAAAAGAGTATCTTGTAAAATATTCTGATAAATTGCAGTTTTAGGTTTAAATATCTCCACAAAAATAGGAGGGAATTCCAAAACCTACTGCCACCCCCAAGAGTGGTGTTTCTAGTAAATATTTCCAGGCAGTTGTGCTCCTAAATTCAATTACCCTGGTGGCTTCGGCATAGAGCCTGCTGGACAATCATCTACATCATAAAAAGTGCAGGTCATTTGCCACAACTGAGCAAAACTGACATTTTCTACCTAAAAGAAGCTGGGGCTAAGCTAAGGCAGAAAATAAATCCTCTGTGACTCATAAAGAGAGCGCTTTTTTAGGTCAGGTCAAGAACAAAGACACTGGCAGAGCAATGCTGAGAGGCTTAGAGTGGAATATCCCTAAGGACAACTCCCGACACCAATAGGAATTTTTTTTCTTGATGGGGTGAATGGTTTTTGAATGGATTTGTAAATGCCCTTAAAATAATCAGTTTATTCAATTAGCAAATTGTCCTTTGTCCTTTAAATATGGAAGGATTTTTTTTTCTTTTACCAAACATGCTGTTTAGTGTCTGTAGCAGGAGGAGAAAAGACAGAGATGGCTCTGAGAACAGGAACAGAGTAAATGCTCTGGAGAGGGTGAGACTGAGAGAGAATATCAGTGCTGCCCTCCCCTCTGCCAGGCACAAGCACACACACTCTCATATCACTCCACAGCCACAGTTCCTTCAGTGTGGAGTAGGGGAGTCAAGCTGTTTGCTAATATTACTGAAATTAAATTATAATTTTGCCTCAAAGTTCAAATTTTCTTCTTGTTTCTGAGGGTTTTTTTTGTTTGCAGAAAAGGCCCAGAATTAAACATCTGCTTTCCTGAATCTGAATTCCCACTTTACATTTTCTGGTTTTTTTTTTTTTGAAAACCAGTGTGCTTGGGTTTTCCTTTCAAATCCCATGGTGCTCTGTTACAGCAACCATCTTGTGGTGTATTCACCGTGGATCTGGATGTTGAAGGCTAAGAGTAACCTAACTCAGATGGGAGGTGGGAAAATCTTTCCCAGAAAGAGAGCCAGGAGAGTGCAACAAAGCATGGTGTGCTTTCTTGATTTAGTCCAAGTCCTCTTTTAGCCTTGGGTTTTCAATTCATTTCACCTTGAAATGATAATTATTCCTTAGAAAATAATTTCAGTTTCAGTTTACCTGTTATGTTAACATTGTTTTTATTTAATTTTTTCCCCCAAAGTACTGTTGTGGACTAAGAGTTGTGTAAACCTTATTCATTCTTCCACTTTTGAACAAAGTTTAGAGCTGGCTGGTTTCAGAATTGACAATATACTGCCTTTCCTGCCAAAGATGTTCCTTCCATGCAAACTCTCTACTTCCCCATGGACACAGGAAACTCTCCTGAAAGCTTTCATGAACACACCCCCTCCATACACCTCAGTAGCTGAGTCACTAGGAAGAATATTGATTTCTGCCTTTCACCTTCTGAGCTCCAGAAAAGTGTGGCAAAGTCCACAGGTTGTAAATGGCCAGCGGAAACGTGACTCCATGACAAGCTCTGTGGGAGACAAATGAAGGTAATGAGACTGTTCTGGCAAGCAAATAGCCCAGAACTCCTAGGAGTGAAGGACCTCCAAGAAGTTCTTTATCTACTGTACTCATCCATTAATCCTTCCTTTGCCACTGAAGGATCATGAAGTGCATGCACAGAATAAACCTCAGGGGACTGAGAATTCTGCCCTGTGTTCCCAGCAGTGGTGCTGCACTATGTGTCTGTGATGCCCTGTGGCTCAATGGATTTGAGAGCCTTTGAGTCTCTCCTGGTCAAAAAATGGAATTGTACAAGTGGTATGTGAGTTCCCTAGAAGAATTTGCTATTGGATGCAATTACAGCTCTTGTAACACACGGAATTCAGGGAAATTGCAGCCACTCAGAAGTTCATGACCAAAGAGGATACAGGTGGAAACCTCCCTGGATCCCCACTGAACAAAACTGTTCTGGCATTTGTGACACGAGGAGGTCTCTCAAGGCAGCCTGACTTGCTGTCTGTGCAGGTTCCTGCAGGGTCAAGTGATCTGGCACGTGTATCATTTCCTCTAAACTTTGCTTTGCGGAAGTGAACTTAAGCCTTCTGGAGGGTCTAATATAAACTTCTGAAAAGTTTTCCATGTGCTCAGACAGCAGAATAAATGCAAAAACACACTGTGAGGAAAGACAGTCCTCCACAATTTTCGGTCTGTGCTAGACCAAGATGTACTGTAAATGTAACATTAAGTCCTTTTTAAGTGGCATGTCTAGCTTTTTCTGTTGAAGAACTTCAAACATAAGCAGCCAAATTTGTGAATCCTCATGAATCCTTGTGACTCTTTGAAGCTTTGCCCATCATTAATCAGTCCATCCATGAAAAAACTATTTCAGACATAGACACCATATGCACATGCATGTGCCTCTGTAACTGTTAATAAACCCAGCAGTATTGTGATCTCTATATAGTTATAATCCCCACTTTATGGAATTGCATAGTATTTGAGGTTTAAGAAATCAGATCCCCATCTCCATCGTATAAAGATTTTAAAAGCATCACCTAGTTGCAAAGTATTCCCCAGATACATGTTTTTCTTTGAAGATATTCCTACTAACGATGTGTTATTAGTGTGAAGGGCCAAATTATCTACTCATCTAATTGGTTCAGCTCCACTGTGCCACAGAATTTGACATTATCATTTCTCAGGGTCTAACATAATTCATACAAAAGATCAATTTGTTATACTTATCATGTTAGTATAGAGAACCCTTAATAACAGGACATTTAATGCAGCATTAGCTTTCCAGTATTTTTAGTGTAGAGAAAATATCTCTTTTTTTCTTAGCATTAATTTAAGCAGCCGTTATTTAAATGGTTTTGCCCCTCTGCTTTTGTAAATTAACTAATATAATTGTATTGTAAATATTTATCTTCCACAAATTAATGTGGAATCAAAATTAATTAGTTTGAAAAATATGATTTGCCTTCAATATCACATTTAAACATAAAACAAATTAGCAGGATAATTTTTCTGCTCTGCTCCCCACATGTGAGATCCGGCCAGTGAAAACCTCAGGATATGGTTTCCTTGTTCTCAGTTGTCATTAAGCACAGACAGCTTTTGACAAGTTTTTGACACATTGCTCTTCCATCAGGTTCCTTACTTTCGATTGTGGCATGACAAGTCTATTTTGTGGTGGTGTGAAATGAACCATGTACTGCTACCGCTGTCTCATGTCTCATAATGGAAGGTTCACAGCATGGACAATTGGGAATTTCTCCAGGCAGGGGAAAAGCACTTATTTTCAACCCCTGGCTTTAATCAATCAAGGAGAAACTGGAAATCGCTGTAAAGTAATGAATGTCAATTTATGTACATGCTATTGATTTTAGAAATTTAATGCTCTGTTTCCCTGTTTTGTGTTGACCTTATGAAGCTTAAAGATGAATACAAAAGGTGAATATTCTTGAGAAAGAACTAGAAATACAAACAATCGATTTTGAACCTTCTGTATATGGAAGGGAAAATTTTAAAAAAGGAAGGAGAGGGGGTCAGCTGGAACTTAAGCCAAAGGGCTGTACCAAGTCAAGGGACTGGAAAAAACAGAGGCATGTTATTAAATCCATTTGTTGCAAAATGGACAAAACCGTTCTTGGAAGACACATCCCAGTTGTTGCTGTGATATTGTCATACTGAAGATCTGGGCTATTAAAATTTTTTCTTTGGTTAAATGCATTCTTGATTTAACTTTTGTTATTTTTATATAAAGTGTGAAGGTATTGTTTTGAATAATTCACTGTTTATCTACCTTGTAGTTTGCATGCTTTGTGCTCCTTCATTGCACTCTGACAGAGTGAGAGAGAGAGATTAGTAAACATGACCCCAGAAGACCTCTGTAAGTGCCTGTCTAGCATAACTTATTGGCTTCACTTTCTCTGCCTGGAGGATCCTTAGCTTTGCTGGATACTTAACACACGAGTTTTGCTATTGCTTATCTTCCCAAAGTTTACATCTCCCTGGTTTTCATTCCCAGATAAGAAGCTCGGGCGCTGTCAGTTAGCGAATACTCTCAGGAACGCGCCCTCTCCCCTGCAGAGCAAGAAAACAAAGGCTTCAGAGATTATATAATTTGAACCCACGTTAAAAAATATCATTCTTATAATGTTGTTTCTCGAATTCCTCCTAAGCATAAAAACCAATTCCAGTAAGAAGCTGCATGTAACGCTGGTGTTCTAATCAGTCACAACATTCTGCCCCTACAGAAGCAGTAAGAAAACACATACAGAATGTTTTGTTCACTCGGAGGATTTCTTATTGATCTCCACTGTATATTTGTACAAAAGCTCTCAGGGGATTTCTCATGTTACTTCCTTCCCTGAATACACAGTAACAGGATTGCTCAGGAAAAGTGCTGTTAGTAGCAGTATGCTCTTAACCAGCATATTCTTTTACTGCTCTGCCTAGTGCAAAAATTGAAGCCAGCTCTGAAAGACAGGTTTTTCCCTTCTTTGCAGTAGTTTTACAAATGAAATCACAATACTCCCTGAAATTACTAGTGCACTTGACTCCACGATCAATTTTCTCCATTTTCAATATAGACTTTGACAAGAATGATTTGTTTATGCTGTCACATGAATCAGTCTCAGTAAATTAGACCTGTCAAAGTTACTTTTTCTGCACAATACAGTTTGCTTTTTTTTTGACACCTGTGCAGTTGCGAAAGCAATTGTAAATAGTGCAAAGACTTGAGTCAGAAGGCAAGCTATCTGCCTTTAGATCCTGCTCCCAGTATCAGAAATACAGCTCCACAGTCCCCAGGAGTATTTTTCACTTTACTTGGAGTTGATAATAATAGTTGACAATAGAATTGTGATTTGAAATTGCACTTTAAATACACTACCTGTGTGTACCGAAATGCACATGAAAATCAAGCATGGATCTGTAAGAGTACACAGGCAGCAGAATTTTGTACTCAAGAACTGTGGAGAGATATCACCCTCAAAGTGTCTATGCAGCATGCCAGTGTGATTGTGCTGGCCCTTTTTAATTACTTCACCCCCTTTTCATCATTGCATTTTACCTACAGTCAAGGTCTAGATTGTGTCCTGGGGTTCAGCTGGACTTCTTGCACAGTGCTGACATCAGTGAACCTCAGTAAAATCTGCTCTGAGGTGAGCTCCCTCCCTGGCTCGAGGTCTCTGCCTGCCATGTATTGACAGATTGCTTGTGCACTTGTCCTAGGTGGAAGTAACAGCTCAATACTAACGTGCCCAAGTTTGTTCCTTCTCATGGCCTGATGCATGTGTGACCCAGATCAAAACTGAACCTTGACACTGCACTACACAGCATGCTCCAGGGTACTGAAGGGGAATAATTGTAATGATAATTTCTTATGATAACAAAACACCATGAAATCTGTTTATGAGAATTGCAGTTGTTTAAGTGGGCTAATACTTATATACTGAAGGGTCAACAAAAAGAGCTCAGACTTACCTGTGTGACAAAGTTGTGTCAGTTCAACATGTATATTTTGGTGCAAGATTCTCTTTGCCTGCCTTCTTCTGTGCCAGGTAAAACTTTGGGTTTCATTTAGGCTGATGTGTGATCACCTGAGCTAAAGCCCGATGAACCCACTTTAAACTCAGGCAGCTCAGATGTTTTACGTAACAGGCTGTGTGTAATCTGGAGCAGCCTTTTGACATCCACAGGCCCTTAGTGCTCATTAAAGCAATGGAATGATGGCTGCTCAGATCCAGCCTGAGCTTTGCACCTGAGGAAATCTCCCAAACTGAGGAGGAATAAATGTGAAAATATTGAGGTAAACTGAAATCGATAACTGCTAAAGAAAAACAAGGCACAACAGTGATTATCAGGGTGATCTGCTGCTAATTAACTGAAGAACCAAATTACTTTGGCTGTCTGGTTTCTAACTCTGCTTCTTACTTTCAATTCACCTATTTCTTTCCATTTGAATGTTCTGCTAGAAAGTAAAACACTCAGTGCTTAACAGACCTTCATGACAGAGTTCATTTGATCCAAGCAGGCCCAATTTATAGCTACTTTTCCCCAGAGCCTGTTTACTTTGCTAGGATTATGATTTGCTGTTGCAATATTGGGATGTCAACGAAAGAAGCCAGAGACAAATGTTATTGATTGATGGTACCCTATGTTTCTGCAAGAGCAGTGCTTTATCAACATCATAAAGGACCTTATCCTTTCAAAAAGCTGGGTGTTTTTTGTGGCCATAACAAACAGGAAGGGTTTTATTGTTAACATTGCAAGCAATTTTGTGATCATACACATTTTTGTGAGCAAGTCCTGGTGCGTATTTCAAGGGCCCCGTTTTATTTAAAATCATACTCTAATAACTGAAAGTAAAGAGGAAATATAGGGTTTTTTAAAGGAAACAAATTTTTAAACAACACCATTGGCAGAAGGATTATTGTTGCAATTTTCCCTTTCTTCCCTCCAGTTTGCAATTTTGGATAGTCAGTGATTTTTATTATTTTGAGAGTAGGAAAAAGTGGTCTTATGTATTTTGTAATACTTCGTTGCAGAAATCTGTCTCTGTAATTGGTAAAGTGTCTTGCAAACCATAGCTTGTGTAAGTAGTTTTTACTTATATGAATAATCTCATTTGCTTCCTTGGGGAAGGAATACTTAAGTAGTCTTAAAGAATATTTAAAAGATGAGGCTTTTGCTGGCAGTAGGTTTTCATTCATACCATTCTGCTTCCTTTTCTGTCCTTTAATTAAAATGTGCCTGGATCTGACCTCAGAATCAGGAGAGGCTGGATCTCACTGGCTCCGACCGGTGTAACCTGCACTCACCGGAGCAGTTCCAGTGGTTTGGAATGAGGGTCACTTGTGCCTATTAAGCTTTGTCTTTATTTCAGTGTTAGGATATGACATGCTGTTGGCATTGCTGCTGCACTGAGCTGCACCTGTGGCTGCTGGGAGGTTTGACAGATACCCCTCGATGGTTGTCGGGGCCCCGCCTGCACTAACAATCCCCCATGGCCCTGCCCAGCCCCCTGGCAGCTCATCCCTGGGGCTTCAGTCCCTGCAGTGTAAGTGTTCATGGCCCCAGCCCTGTCCTGGAATGTCTCTTGGATTTCAATTTACCTTGAAGTCGATTTGTACTGTCCACTTGTGGCTCCCTGAGCTGTCACTGAGATCCACTCCTGAAACTGCCCTGCTCTGCTTGCTGGGCTCAGATGCCATGGGGCTGTGCCCAGGTGCTAAGCATCATCCTGTGCTGTGGGCACCATTTCCTATTCCAGAGGATATGCCACTGTCTCTTGTCCTTCTCTTGCTGGTGGTGCTCAAGCTCCTTGATTATTAAAAACAAACAAACAAACAAACAAAAAACCCAAGCAACTGAAAAACCAGATTCCTTACTATAGGTCTCAGCTTGAGATCCTTGCTCAGGCAGAGTTCCCACTGAGGCTGATATTTCTTCAGCATACCTGGTGTCAAACAGTGGACAGGCTATTGAAGATTCCAGCTTATCAATGCTATGATCAACTTTTCCACTCCACTTACAATTCCCACCCACATAAATTCCTTTATCTCTTTGAGACATCTCTTCCCCCTGTCTCTGGCTGCAGTTGCTTGCCTACCTAGGCATCATCTATACCAGGTGCCCCACTTCACTCCCTCCTAAGATAAGTGTTCCTTCTCCTGAGTATCCTTCCATTGGTTGGTTTTTTTTGGGACCCCCAGCAGGCAGGTGGCAATGAGGACAGAGGGAAGGTAGTTCCCTGTCAGACCAGTCAGAACATGTGAGCCTTGTTATCTAGAACATGAGCACGCTTTCCCAGCACCCCATGCATGTTTCTTACCTGTCAGCCACAGATAACCTAAATAAATTGGCCTATTGTCTGCATTCAACTACTGGGCAACATGATGAGTGGATCTAGTCTAATATAATATGGGCACTATAGGTCTGATTTTTCTGTTAGTTTATATCCAACTGCTTTCCTGCAGTTGTATTTGATTTATAGGGTGCAATAATGTGGAAGTATTTTTTGTGCAGATGGTACAACCTCAAACACAGCTCAGTAGACCTTGTGCAAAATGAAGAACATGTTTTGAGATCCTGTAGCTGTAAACAGTTATTGGTGAAGGTGTAACCTGCACTTCTGTAGCTCTCCTTTGTGAGGCAAAGAAAAAACTACTAGTGCTAGGAGTTGTTACACCTGGGCAGTGAGTCTAGTACAGCTGTGAAGGTACAAAAGAACTTCACAGTTATCACAGCATTGGCACGTGGGGAAAAAATTCAGCTGACATCTACCACAAATAGTGTCCTGCACACACAACAACCCCTGCAGTGCCTCCAGGGCCGGGGCAGAGGGGCTGGAAAGTGCCCATCAGGAAAGGCCCTGGGGGTGCTGGTAGAGAGCAGCTGAACAGGAGCCAGGTGTGCACAGGTGGCCAAGAGGCCGATGGCACCTGGCCTGTCCCAGCCATGGGGTGGCAGCAGGACCAGGACAGGGACCGTCCACCCCTGCTGGGCACTGCTCAGGCCACACCTTGAATCCTGTGGTCAGTTCTGGGCCCCTCATGACAAGAAGGACACCAAGGGGCTGCAGTGTGTCCAGAGAAGGGAGTGGAGCTGGGGAAGGGTCTGGAGCACAAGGCTGATGAGGAGCAGCTGAGGGAGCTAGGGGTGTTTGTCCTGGAGAAAAGGAGGCTGAGGAAGGACTTCATCACTCCCCACAACTGTCTGAAAGGAGAGAGTACTGAGCTGGGGGTCAGTCTCTTCTCCCAGGTAACAATAGGACCAGAGACCTTAAGTTGTGTCAGAGCGGATTTAGGTTGGATATTAGGAAATATTCCTTCACTGAAAGGATTGTCAAGCACTGGAACAGGCTCCCCAAAGAGGTGTTTGAGTCACCATCCCTGAAGGTATTTAAAAGATGTGTAGATGTGGCACATGGGGTCATGGTGTTGTGGTGATTTGGCAGTGGTGGGTTAACAGTTGGACTTGCTCATCTTAGAGGTTTTTCCAACCTAAGCAATCCTGTGAAATGTTCTTTAATAGCCAATTCCATGAAGTACTGAGCCCTCCTTGTGACAATGTTAGAATGTTCAGGGAAGGTCATAGCTTCTGGGTATCTGGCAGGATTAAATCCAGAGTTAAACTTGGAGTTTGAATTCTGGAAACAGCAAATTTGTGCATGGCTGGCCCACAGAGAGAAGGTGAAGGGGTTTGTTAGGATTTGGGTAGTATGTAGAGGAATGATTGTGCATGCTGGGATGGGATTTAAAGTTTCAAACCAATTAGAATTTTAATTGTTTCTTTTTTTTTCTGTTTGTTAGCAGTTGTGATTAACTACCCTAGGCCAATAGATAGCTAAAGCACATCCCCATGTAGGGACATCACCATCCTGCCTGTTACAGAAATTTCTAACAATGAGTCCTGAATTATCTCCAAAATATCCACAGTGCATGAAGACTGCATAAACCTGGTAAAAGCAGTGAGTTTGTTTACTCCTAACAAATTTTAGGGCAAATTGAGAATGTTTATTTTCTAAACATATTCCACCATAATTTTGAAATGATGCCTTTTTTCTTCACTGTTTCAATATCCTTTGCTTCACAAGTGTTTGATCTAACCACAGTTGATGTTCAGCCATGGTAACACTTAGGATCTTTTTTTCATGCCTGTTGATTTTCTGCCCTCCCCTTCACCCCCTAAGACAGACTGATTTGGAATCTATCCAAGTTCTCTCAGAAGTGGTATTAAATTTGTTCTCTTCTCTCCACAACTGACCCATTCTGGCTTCCTTTAAATGCTAAAACTAGCAAGGGCCCAGCCGTGGTGGGAAAAAACCCACAACCAAACAAGAAAATCTCCTTATATGTTACTCCTGTACAGGAAAGGTGGCTAATGGGGAGCAGTGTTTCAATGGATTCACAACAGACTAGGTTAAAAGGGAAGTTATCAGTCAGGTTTCTTTTTATATCAGATTATATTTAAGAAAGAGGAAAAGTAAATATAGTCATTTCTAGAACAGCTGCACCTACTTCTGCAGCACTCTGTACCCATCCCTTTATAGCCCTTTACTCATGCAATAATAAAAACAACCCTTTTCCATATTCACACTTTAAAACACACTGCAGTTCAACCTGATATTTCATGTAATAATCAAACCAATTCCCCAGCTAATAGCTGTACACACATTTGTGCGTCAGTTCTTTAAATACCCAGCCTTTGGGAAATAGGCCCTGGGTTGGAGCAGGAGGCACTGAGCCTCAGCACACAATGAGTTTAAATGGAATAAGCTAATTTGTCACTGTTTTGTTATGATTGAATGTATGTGTTTAGAATGAAATTTAATTTAAATCCAATTTGTAACATCTCTGTGGGTGGGACAAAGGGAAAAAAAAACCCCAAAGGATATATTAACTGGATACTGTACTGTGAATGTAATGGGACTTCTGAGTTTAATGTTCAATTAAAAAGCCCTGCATGTTGTTATTACTGTTTACAGGAGTGGGTTTGGGGGAGATTTATGTTATAAAAAACCCACCATACAACCCTTTTTTTTGGTCACCAACTCATGCAAAGTCTTTACCTGGTACAGCTAAGCCATCTGTTATTCTTGAAGGAAAATTCAGTCACAGAGGTATCAAGCAATAAAAAGTGCATTTTTATACAAACAGTTGCCCGAGTTGCCATGTTGCTTTTTTTACTTGAGAAAATGAAGATGAATTAGTATCACTGGCTGTTGTGTTTTGATATGGAGCAGAGGAATCTAAGTGGAATAAACAAGCGTGAGCCTTGTGGGGGCTGATTAGTCACAGGCAGCAGCGCTGGCAGCGGCTCCGCATCCGCGCCAGGACCGAGCCAAGCCGGGCATCCCCTGCTCCCACACCCCTCCCGCTGCTGGAGAGGAGCTGGGAAATGGTGAAGGGTAAGAGGATTGGCAGTTTGTTATCAGGTGCCTGACTGGGGGGTCAGACCATCTAGCTGGGGTCCCAGCTGGTAAAAGTTAGCATTGCATGGTGGACTGCAGTGAAATGATTCTCCTTCACACTGGATTTCTTCTATCAGTTTGGTTTTTTTCTCGCTTGTTTACCTAAGAAAAATGTTGCGATTTTCATAATAAGCAGGATGTTTAAGAAGGTTCAGAACATGATCCTAAGCCAGGAATCATAAAGTTGGAGGAAGGGGGGATGGGTGGACAGACAGGTACTCAGCATTCTTTATACAAAGGATACAAAGCTACAATCAAAAGTATCTAAGTTTGAGTATATTGGCAATCATTAGTTCATACCACCTGTCCATTGCTTATTTAACCTTGAATATCTGTATTGAATATATCCTTTATACAATCACTATTCATAGATACATATATATATACCTATAATAGATCCTGCAAAGACAGATTTATTTATTATAAACCGCTAAAATACATACAAATAATTAAACACTTTCTTGCTTATACAGTATGTTATTTCATTTGCATATCATTTGCTTAATATTAAGTACAGACTTATTAGAAGCTCTCAAAACAGATATATCCCTTATTGAGTAATTAATACTAATCTTGCAAACACATTAACAACACAGAGGCAGTAATAGCTATTTTAGGAGCTGTTACAGTCTGTCTTGTAAATCCTGTCTTACTCTGTGGATTAGTTCATGTTCCTTTGGAGATGTGAGAATCTGCAGTGCTGATCCTGATGTCACACATGGGGCTGAGTCTGTGGGGATCCCTTCCCCTCCAGATTTCAAGTGTTCTAAACACAGCTCTAACAGTACATTTGAAGTGTATGGGTGGGTGGGAGACACATGAAAACCACACCTGTAATTTTGAATTATTTCAGAGCTTTCCATTGTATATGTTTGGATTAGGAATAATCAAATTAAGTCTTTAAATTTAATATTTCAAATTTAATAGGAAAAAAATGAGAAACCCATTTAAAAATTTTGTTTAATAAAGTCAACAAATAGTATTGTTCAAGATAGGTTTTGATGATACTGTTGTAGGGCTTTTTTTGTTTTGAGGGTTAAGTCTCAAAAACCTCCAAGCATGATGTTTTTCATCTCCTATAAACATGCTTTTGGGCTGTGACCTCCAGAAATTTCATCCATAAAGGGAGTGCTGACTGAAATGATTGTAACCATGACTTTACTGTAATAACTTGCAAAATAGAGATGGTGCAGTAAGTGTGATGGTTTCATAACATTTACTCATGGCTTTAAAAATTACATTTGTGGCCTGACAGGAGAACCATCCTGCTTTATATTCCATATGTATATTTATATTTGGCTGTCCACAAGAACTGTATTATCCTATCTCTGGGTAGGAAGTGCGTGGTATCTCCTGACAGCATTGCCTACACTGGCTGTGCTACACCCTCACTGAACAAGTCTTGTTACCTGCTGCATTAAACGTCCTAGAAATATAAGAGCAATTTTATGGATGCAAAGAAGAGTGGGTTTGGTACAGTCCATGTTTACAATTCTAATTGGGATTAATAAAGAAAACACACAGCCTACACACACACACACACAAAAGGTACAGTGCCAGAGTATTGATTGAAATTAAATTAGTTCTGTTCATGTAACAAAATTAACTCAAAAGCAACCTAGGTCCACATTCAAAGGTATGTAAGAGCTGAAGTCATTGTGAATCCAGAACCACTTTCTGAGAGCTGAAACATCAAGTTGCTTTAGGCATGGCAACAAATATTTATATTTACAGTCCTTTTAGTTTGAAACTTGGCCTATCACATATTTGCTCGGACAAGAAACACTCTTACATTGATTGACTGTATGCAGCATCTCTGACATAGTCTGTCTTAGAAATGAGCATTCAATTTGCATCCTCTTTCCTCTTTATCTGCACAGTCAGATCAGTGTTTGTAGTGGCACAAAAGGGGATGTGCTATGAATAGTCCAACTCCCATTACACTGGTGCCCAGCAATGCAGGGGTGGATTTCACTTCATCATGGGAGAGTCACTGTAATTGTCTCAGAGCTTCATTAGCTGTCAGTGGCTCTGTGTCTGACATGTCAAAACCCACAGACAACCTAGTAATTTCTTGTTGAAAGCAGCCACAGTCTCTAGAGCTTGAAAAGATACACAAGCTCCTTCCTTTTATGCTAACACACCTGATGAGTGCCAAATGCTCTCACCTCTGGATGAAATCTGAAATCAACAGGTTTTATGGGTGCTCAGAACTTTCAAGTGATTTTTCTAAAGACAGAGACCACAGTGCTTCAGCTGGGCTGGGGTTTGGGGGTTTCTTGGCATCCACCTGCGACTCTGCCACCTGCATCCTGTTGACAGTGAGCAAGTCACTTAGTCCACATCCTCATTAGCTTATTAATCTCAAAATGGAGCCCACAGCTTTTTGTATCTAATAGGTCTGTGGTGAATTCCTGAGTATTGGTAATTTGGTTCAATGTGTTTCATGGTGATGGTTATTTTAACAAAAAAATGTTATGAATAATATTTGGATCCTTAAGGTGTTCATATGAAATCGTACATGTTTCATCTATCCTGACTCCACATCCAGACAAGATTTAGGTCCTTCCCAGCCCTTAGTCTTCTTTCCCTGAGATGGAAACTCAGAGCATGTGTTGGAACCCAGCCATGATGTGTGGTCTGTGTGGGTGCACATCTGCCCTACATCTGTAAGGTGAGATGCTGTGACAGGCAACACACTTTGTCTTCTCCTGAAGCTTGACTTTCTCAGGTAAGTTGGAGGCAGCTTAGCAGCTTTATTATTCCCAGCCTAGTAGAACCAGAGCAGTCCTGGGGTAGTTGTGTGAAGGCTGTGAGTTCTGCTGACATGCTTGCCTTCAGCAGCAACATGATAAGCAGCAGCTTGTAGCACCATCACACCCTCCCACACTGGGGATGACTAGAATGTGCAGTTGTCTTCCTTGTTTCCTAATCTAGTACATGATTTTATAGCCCTTGGATCCTGCACTGATCCCAGACAGGCATATGAATCTCACACATTGTTGCAAAGGAGGAAACCCTGAGAAATGCTGAATGTCTAGAACTTAAGCAGAGTTGCTGGTGACTCCTGATTCTCAGGATGACATCTCTTCTTTCATTAAAGTATGATGTATGCACTCCTTTTCCCCTTAAAGAAGAATTTTTATTTTGTATGAATGGCACTGACCAAAGATCTTGTCTAAACACACAGATGTTACAGTGTCTGTACTGTGATTGCTTTCTGCAGTTTTGGAGCTGTTAATTTTAGCTTTTCATTTCCACAGCAAGACCTTTTGGCATGTTCGTGGAACAGGAGCAGTGTCCTGAATTAGCACAGCTCCGTGATACTGGTAGTGTATAACTGAAGGAAGGAAATAGCTCCCCTGCTATGTACTTTTACTGTAAGCAGCACAGGGATATTTGTTGAGATCCACTGAGGAGCAGAGGCTGTAAGAAGCTGGGGTGTACTGTGGCTTCCCAGCAGAAGACAAGGGTATGGAGGCTCCAAGGAAAACAGATAACCTGTTTCATTCTCATAATGCCTATTGTCCTTTGCTTCCAGGATGAGCAAAGCAGTAAATGTTGAGCAAAGCAGTAAATATCAAGCAAAGGATGTTGATTTGTATGCAGAGCAATTGCTGGAATAAAAATCAGTTCAGACCCCAGTGACTCTTGCCAGCCCTTGTTACGGCTATAGAGATCTGAATTCACAGCAAGTAAATACAACTGAAAATTCAGGGTATGCATCAGATTGTAACTCCAAATAGATCCTTCTCCTTTGCAGAATTGACAGGAAAGTTTCCACGGGAGGAGAGAGGCCTCAGGGGAGCAGGACCTGTGGAATTGTGTTATGTGGGGAGCTGTATCCCCAGCCCTGAGATGCTGCTAGCATTTTATTTGTTGTTAAGTAACACAATAATCTATTGCAGAGAAAACAAAATGAGAACTCTGTATCACAGTGTAGATGCCAGACATGCATTAATAAAACAATAAATGAAATTAATAATTTATCTGTGGCTGTTTCTACTTTTTGGGTGGGTTGTTTTTGTCTTTTTTATTTTTTGAACACTAGTAGAAGGATAATACCATTCAAACTGAACTGGAGTGAAATTACTTCTACTATAGATAAAACATATTCAGATGAGCAGCATGCTTTCCCCACAAAGCTAACTGCAATCCCAATTAACACTTCTCAAAACTGAATTTATTTTTTTCCCCCTACTTCCTAATGAGGTTTTTTCCTCCCTGCTGTCTTGATACAAAGCTTTATGCCGTATGAGTGTGTTCATATGGTGCTTGAGTGCGTTATCTGACCTTGATTGGTGTTTTGGGAGCCAGTTAAATAGATTACATAGAGGTTACCTTGACAACTGTCTTTGCTGATTTAGCAATGCAGTTCATTCTTGGGCACAAGACTCCCAGCAACTGTGGAATTCCACTGACTTCATATTAATCATTAACACAATGTTCTGGAGAGGCTCTGCCGAGCTAGCAATAAGGACTGTATTGAAATTATTTTTTTTAGTGGGCGAATGTTATAGACCAAGATATGTTTACAGTATGAAATGTTGTTCACAGTCATAAAATGAAAATATATGTTCCTGTTTATTTTTTTCTCTCTTTTAGTTTCAACAATAATATTGGAATAATAAATCTCCTATCATGTCTGATGGGAAAAGATGGTCTTTTAAATGAAACTCTTTCCTTAACATTGATCTTACACCATACCTTCTTTAAGTCTGTGCCGTAACCTCGCAGGCATGACAGATAGTTAAATTCAGTGTGCAAAAGCTTGTAAGCCTGGAATCTGATCTCTATTAACTTCAAGGAGATTGCTTCTGATTTACATTAGTCTTACATATTGGTCAAAACCTGGCTCTTTTCAAAAGATTTTGGTAGACATGACAGGCACTTTCTTTTTCAAAACTGTTGTCCAAAATTGTTTACAGTAGCTTAAAGCTCTTGTGTGATCAGGGCTTTAGGCTTTGTCATTAAAATGATTATTTTTACTTTTAAGTAGCCAGTTCAGCCAGAATTTTGCAGGAGGATGTCAAGATTCCAGGGCTGTATTTTATTGCAAGAGGCTGAAAACCTTGTGGAAATTAGACGAAGTTTTTTATGAATTAAATATGAAAATGAATAATGTAGTCAGAACAGAGGCCATACCATGGTTTTTCTTCTACTATGTTATTCAGTGTATCTCATAATGTCTTGTCCATCGTCTCTATTTTCCATCTGCAGCATTGTACTGCTAATCTAACTGGTTTTTGGGGTGGAAATTGCATAATTGTGTCATATAAAATGTCATGTACAAAGTCAGTGAAGAGCAGACTTGAGGTCTGTGACACATGGATTTCACACGTGGAGGGAGATTGTATGGGGCTTATGGGTAGATATATTGGGCTAAATATTTTGCTACTGCTATCAAGTAATGAAATACTAAACTTTTCTTTTGTAACTGCCATCATTAGGTTTCAGAGTTAGTCCATTACAAATAAAAAAGTCATTTGTACTTCCTGGAGAAGTTGTTTGCAAACTCAGAAAGAGAATTAATCATGGTATCTTCAAGTCCTGATTGTGAGTTACTGTTTGCCCAGTTTAAGAAATATTTTCTTTCAACTGAAATTATACTGAAGAATAATTTCCCCCAGATTTGTTCTTCCATTCTTTGAGCTGTTTGGTGCTGGGCCAGTACCACAGGCATGAGCCATGCTTTCTGTTTGGGGTGAGGTCAGTGCACACATGGCTGGGCCTGTGGCCACTGCAGCTACTGAGGATTTTTCTAGGTGTTTTCTGCAGAGAGTACCAGACAGAATTGGAACTTTCCTCTCGAGCAGAGTCTGGGTATGGTCGCATGCACTGTTTATAGCCAAGAAGGATCTTTCCATCACTTCAGCACAGAGGACTACGCGTAACCACACAAAGAGACAGCTCTATCTAAAGAGATTTCAAATTTTTTGGAGGCAGGTATCTCCAGTCATTCATGGATGACTTAATGAGACATGATATTTGCCTTTGCCCTCCTGATTTTGTGTCCCCAGTGCTGCCTTGGCATGCTGACAGCATTGAGACAAACATCAGAGGCAGAAGCAAAAGAGTTGGTAGAACCTGGATTGTGTGGCTGAGTTACTGTACCCAAACTGGATTCTTCCCTGGCCCCCTCCAGCACAGCTCCTCCACATGCCCAACTTGAGATTCCTTAGCATAAAAATACACAGGTCTGGAGCCTAATTTTGGACATGCACCTCTGATACAGTATACTTACATTTATTTTTTGCTGGTGCATGATCAGAATCAGTCTGAAGCAAGCTGGTGAGGCTTCCTGGAAGCTATTCAGAAGAACACCCAAATCCTTCACTGCAAGAGTGAGTGGAATTGCTTACAGATTGCTTAAGGAAAGAAGCAGAGCTTTGTTACTAGAGATTTTAATCTGTCACTTTAAAATACAGTGATTATTTCCAATACATGCTCTAGGGTGTTTCACAATTGGCAGAGTTGATTTATTTTGGAGGCCTGTAACCCTGCAAGAATTCAAAAGTAGCACACTTTGGGGCTTCTAGTTTTAAGATACACAGTTGATGGAGATTTCCTTGATACAGTTTCTCTTTTTTTCCCATCTAATGGGTTTGACTGTTGAGCTCAGTGGTGCCCAGCTGCCTGATTATGTGGTGCTGGAGAACTGGTTCTCCTGGAGAAGGACATGGAATAGCTGAAGAATAAATAGAAATAGAGTTGATTTAGGGTTTGTTTTTTTTTGCAACTATGACAGTTCCTTTTATCAAAGGCATCTACAAGCATGAAACAATTTAACTTCTACATTTTGTACTAATAGAGTTTCCAACTATCTTCAACTCATTTTTAAATACAGGGGTCAACAAAAGGCTTATTTTAGAACAAGATCCATTGCAGACTGCTTTTAGCCCTATGCAATTTTTGCACCCATGAACTCATTCCTGCAAGCTGTGACCTCATGTGATCAGAATCCAACCCATTTCTCCCATCTGCCCTTCTGTCACTGCAGGAAATCAGGGAAATATTTCTGTCTCTCATGATAAATAAGTATTTCCCTTGTTCATATGTGAATGTCCTGTGTAAAGCCAGTGGCCCTAGGTACTGATAATTGCCACATTTCAGCATTCATAGGAATATGGGGGTTTCATAACTATCAAATTTCCACTGGTAGGAATTTTAAGAAAATGTAATTTGATGCCAAGTATCTATGCATATCAAAGTTTAATGACTAGTCAAGACAAATATCCATGGTAACATCTGGGCTATATTTATGATTTAGCCATTTAACAAATCTGATCAGAAGTTTCAAAGCAGTGTCTATCTGGGCCTGAGAAAAATTTTCCAAGATTATTGGATATAGTTTGAGGTCTACAGACCTGAGATTAATGGCTGTTTAAAGCCTTTGAATTTCTGCAGAAGAACAAAAAAGCAGAAGCATTCACAGACTCAGATAATGAAAGAGTCACTCATGGATTATCAGGACGATATTTTAACAAGATACTGTAGAAACATCGTTAATTTATGAATAGCAGCCACTGTGGCATATTCTCAGAAGATATGGTCAAAACTATCAATACTGGAGTTATGCAAAGAGTTAAATAGGGCTTTCTCCAGGCTGATGAAGCAAATGGCTCTGGAACCTATTAATTCTTTTCCCAGAGAATACTCCTGTGGTATTGGGGCCAGGTTCCTGATGGGCTTTGGATTAGAACAAAAAGCATGTTTAGATGCTGATGCTTGAAGCTGCTCTAACTTATGCTTTGGGACTGTCTGGCAATTAGGTTGAGATCAGGGGATTTCAAAAGTCACCTTTGCACCTCCTGTTTTGAGCTGAAGTCTGCCTTTTTATCTTGTATAACAGATCATACTGGGGGATGGGATTGGAGTAGTAATTTACTGTATTACTTTTCCCTACACACCAAGAAGTAGAAAACATTTTGTATTTTTTACAGATTTACTCTTTTGAAATAACTCCAGAATTTAGGATTTGTACAATATTTGTCTGGGAGGAGAAAGCCTTCGCAGACTTTTGTTGTTATATATGTTTTTCTAAAAGATTCTTAATGGAACAAGATAATTCCACCTGCGTGTCATCATTCAATATAAGGGTAAAGTTATCAACAGACTGTGCAGGGAGATGAGCACTCTGGTTTCCTTCATATTGAAGGAAGATGTATGTGTGTTATTTCCTTACATGTCACCTGGAAGGTTTCCCCTGGGTATTGCCAAGTCATACAATTAAAACTGCTGAATTCCCCACAAGAGTCTGCACTTCTGATTTTCTACCTACACTAAGACAGTGATTCCAGCCCAGACCAATATTGAGTAACACCAGGTACAGGTAACTAGAATACTTGTACATCTTTATGTACAACAAAGGCTTTACTAAAGCAAGACAGAGCACTAGCTTAGAATACAGAATGATTTCTCCATCTTCACTTTATTTTTCCTTTTCTCAGAGGGTGGGGAAATGGGAAAAAACAACCTTTCAGGTCAAGGTTGAAGACTTTGTAGTGCAGAACAACAAAGCTTGACTGTGATAATCTACAGAGCACCTGCCCTGAGGATAAGCAAACAGTTCACATTTTTGTGCTTTCAAGTATGGTATGAGCAAAATAGCACAAGCAAAAGATTCTTTTGAACCTTATAGGAAAGGAAAAATGGAAATCATAAGAACAAACAAAGTATTTTATATCCTGTGATGGATTTTGTAACAGAAGCTGCAGCATGCAAATCAAAGTGATGAAAACCAACCATGTGATGATTGGATCCAAGACAAGAAGATGTTCTCCCAGTTTTTACCAACTCATTCTTGAGCTTAATTTTGTCTTCCCAGTGCTGTCAGCCCATTGCTGATGCCCAGATGTCCAGTACCTTGCTGATTGCAGAAGCACACTGCTTGTGAACCATGCCTCAGTTTAGTACCTTAAGCAGGGTGATTTTTCAAAGTTTTCTTAGTTTCCATGCACTGCAGAACATTCCAGGACGTCCTGTTCTTAATAGCCTGAATAATCACATTTTTAGACTCTGCTGTTCTAAAGCCTTCTCCTAGCTAGTAGAATTTTCATAACCTATCATACGCTCCATGCTATCATCCCACGGACATGCATGTGGGTTTTTCCTCCCTCTTTTGCATTTCTGTTGTTCAAATATGGTGTTGATGAGACTCCAGGAGAAGTCTTGCATGATCTCTTCTCTGTGCATGATACACTCTCCAGCCTTTGTGAAAATGTTATTTGGGATAATCCTTCAAGGAAAAAGTTTTCCTTTCAAGTCTTGGACTTTGGTCTCCTAGTACAAACACTGAGCAACTTTAATTTTAATTCTGATAACTTTAATTTTACTTCAGATGATATTCTGAATTATACAGAAATGCAGAATAACTGAGAAGAACATTGACAGACTGCATAGGGAACCATTACCAAAAGTACATGATTAAGCAGAGATATTAAGCTGTGTGTTGCTGAAACATAAACTAAGTGAAAGGGAGCACAAATCTCAGGAGTCCTCATCAGGCTGAACAGCAACAACTGAGTCCAACAAACAGACACGCTTGGATTTCTGGAGGGCAGTCTTTGTCCTGTTTAGGACAAAGGACTGGTTGACAGAGTCCCTTGGGAGGCAGTCCTGGAGGGAAAAGGAGTCCAGGAAAGTTGGACATACTTTAGGAAGGAAATCTTAAAATCACAGGAGCAGGCTGTCCACGTGTATCAAAAGACTAGTCAGTGAGGAAGATGGTCCCAGGTAAACAGAGAGATTTGGCTGTAACTCAGGAACAAAAAGAGAGTTTATGACCTTTGGAAGAAGGGGCACGCAACTCAGGGAGACTACAAAGATGTTGTGAGGTTATGCAGGAAGAAAATAGGAAGGACCAAAGCTTTGACACCATTCCCAACAGCACTTCCCTAGAGAAACTGGCTGTTCATGCCTTGGATGGGTGCACTGTTCACTGGGTAAAAAATTGGATGGATGGCCAGGTACAGAGAGTGGTAGGGCATGGAGTTACATCCAGCTGGGGCTGTCAGCAGTGGTGTGCACCACGGCTCAGTACTGGAGCACTCAGTACTCTTATCATATCTTGATTAATGATCTAAACAAGGGGACTGAGGGCATTCTCAGATGTGGATGGCACCAAGTTGGGTGGGAGGAAGGACCAAGGCAGTGACCACTCCCTGTGCTGAGCACTGGCCAGGCCACACCTCAAATCCTGTGTTCAATTTTGGATCCCTCATGACAAGAAAGACATTGAAGAGCTGGAGCACGTCCAGAGGAGGGAACAGAGCTAGGGAAGGGTCTGGTGCACAAATCTGATGAGGAGCAGCTGAGTGAGCTGGGGGTGTTTATCCTGGAGAAAAGGAGGCTCAGGGGTAACCTTATCACTCTCTAAAACTGCCTGAAAAGAGGCTGTAGTCAGGTGGGGGTCGGTCTCTTCTCCCAAGTAACATGCAACACGACAAGAGGAATTGGCCTCAAGATGTGCCAGAGCAGCTTTAGATTTGAGATTGGGAAAAATTCCTTCACAGAAAGGGCTGTAAAGCACTGGAACAGGCTGCCCAGAAAAGTGATTGAGTTACCATCCCTGAAGGTATTTAGCAGATGTGTAGGTGTGGCACTTAGGGGCATGGTTTAGTGGTAGAATTGGCAGTGTTGGGTAACTGTCAGGCTTGGTGATCTTAGAGGTCTTTTCCATATAAAAAGATTCTATAGTCCTAGGCTTGCTGGTGTCCTGAAAGCTGTTACTGACTACAGCCAGGCTCCATCTTGATCCCACTGGAAATCCCTAACAAAATTACTATTTATTTCCATTGCTGAACAATCCTGGGAATAATAGAAAAATTTATATGCAAAGAAAATGTGTGTGTGTTTATGATTCTCCTCTGGGTTCTATTTTCTGTAGAATCAAAGTCCCAGTTCCCATTTCATGATGAATCTAAGTCTTCACTTCTGTTAGCACCACAGAGAAATCTCTGACAAGACAGATGTCTGCAGCCACCAGAAGCCTTAAATTGAACACCTTAAAATAGAAAGCTGCAGAATTTATAAATATTTTTGCAAAACAACCTTTTATAACTACCCTCCTTTTGTAGCAGTGGTAGTTAGCATTGAAATCCAAGTACATTTCAGCTAAAGAGAAAGCTGACCAAGCAGCCCAAGAAATTCTGCAGAGTTCTGCAAATTGCAGGAGGCCCAGGGAAGGAAATCACTGCATGCCAATTTTTCCTACTGATCTCTATTGTCTCTACTTATCGTATGTAACACTAGGAATGCAGTGTGGAGCACTGTATCTTCTCCACAGATCTCACCTAGCTAATAGCCTGATTATGTTTTATGACTTTGTATTCTCATTCAACATAATTTACTCTTCAGTTAGAAAATATGACTGTCCCCAGAGAAACATCCAGCCCTTTATTCTCTTTGTTCGCAAATTAGTTTGGAGAAGGATCGACCGGTAGTGTAGAAAGCCTGTATTGGATCTGCTAAGATCTCTTCCTATTCAGATTTGCTTTCTGTGGCTGGAGGCTACCCTTGATAGTTATTTGGAATGAAATATTGTTCATCCCCTTAACAAAGAGATAGTTGGCTCCATTCAGTACTTCCATGAACTTCAGACAGTGTTTGTATAGTGTGTATTCAAAACACGCCAGCTATTTCTTGCCATCATGTAGTTTCTCTGACCACGGGCTGGGCTTCTCTTTTTCAGAGGGCTTCTGTTTACCTGGCATCTCTTTTTGTTCTTTTGTATCTTTCTCTAGATTTCCTAGACTGCCTGGGCAAATATGATTATGAAGAGGAAGAACTGTAGAATTTCCCTGCAATGGTTCCTTCAGCTTTTCTTCCAAAGACTTGCTCCTGTCTCCCTGTCTCACACCTGAGGTTGGATACTCCCTTCTCCACTTCCCTGGCTCCAGCATGTGGACATTGCTGTGGAGCCCATGAGCAAATCACTGTGGATGATTTCCATTTGTATCTCATGTCTCAGTGTACCTCCTCGTTGGGACTTCTCTCCTCTCTTGTGCATCCCATAACCCATTTCTTCCTGGTTTTACATTGCTACTGGAGCAATCTGTGCCAGGCAGGAGCAAATTCAGGGGACTCTTCAGTAGGAAGTTACTCAACCCAAGTAATTTCACCTTCCAGGAGAGACCTTTGCTGATGAATAGGTCTCTTAAAATTGATCTCTACTACCAAGACTTTGCCAGGGAAGTCAAACCAGTAAAAGCTTCTTGATAATGATTGAGTAGTGTGTATAAAAACTGTCTGTATTCCTAACCAGACTTCTCTAATTATATAAACCATCCTGCAGAAGATTTCTTTTGCTGCTATAAATTGTGCCAGCTCAGGTGATTTCCTTTCTAAGCTATTTTGGCAAAACGCTGTCTATGCAATGCTTTGTAGGCTAAAAGGATCCCTTATGAAGGACTTTTTTAGACCAGGTGAATTTTTCTATTGGCCTGCTATGAATATCTATGAAAATCTAACTTGGGTCATACCAAGGCCTTTGGTTTAGCTGCAGGAGTGGAAACACAAGAGAAGGAAAGGAAGAGGCACTTCTGTTGCAGCCAGAAAAGCCCCTGAAAGATCTCGGTATGCCCAATCCCAATACTTAGCTAAGTAACTGAGTATATCCACTGTCACCAGAGGATGTGAGCATTGACAGTACATATCCTTCCCGTGCTGAGTGTTAAAGTCATCATGGACAAGACAAATTAGGTATTTTCTTACACTTATGCAGCCTGCTAAAAATGCTGGGCCAGATGCACAGCTCCTTTAGATTAATGCCAATGCACCTCTTTACACCAGCTGACAGCCTAGCCCATAATGCACTAAATGCTATTTATTATTTTATTTTGTTTGCTGGAGTGACAATGGCAATGACAGTGATACACAGGTCAATTCAATCCCGCTGAAATAGCCTTAAGGGGTTTTATGTTTGGGAGTTTTTTCCCTCTCTCCCAAGAGAATCTCCCTTACAGTTTTGTATTTGGTAAGGTTTAATGAATAAGCTTAGCATATTAGCAGTCTCATAGGCTTGGTATTTTTTGTATCTCTTTATTTCTTTAGCTTTATTAATCATCATGATACTTGAGGTTGCTAGCATGAAAAATGCACTGTAAGAATAAATAATCATTATTATCAAAGTGCTTTCATAAAATGATCTGTAGGATTAAATCCTTATTAAAGCAACATTATTGGTCATGATTATCATTATTATTACATATTAATTAATCGTACCAAGATACTGCAGCTTTCAGAATTATCTTTACCAAAGTCAGTGAAATATGAAGGTTTCAAATTGCAATAGATTTAGTAGATCAGGACATGGTACTGGGATTATAGATAATATTATTTATTCAGTTCAGTACTTGCAAAGAGCTGATGATGTGCTCAGTGCTGTGCACAGCAGAATTTGCTGTCTGAAACATATACTTTAAGAAAGGGAAATGATATAGTTCCATTAGTGTAGGGTTTTTTTTTTCTGAAATCCAGGAGTTTGGTGTTGTTTATGGCTCTGCTACTTCCTGTGTCTATTAAATTTTGTGCTTTGTCATTTATTTAATCTTTCTCTGCCTCAGTGTGTTGATGTGCTTAAAGAACATTCCATTAATTAATCTGTGTACAGCATTTTGAATTATAGGTACCACATAAGAGTGGAGCTTTTTTTCCCATACCTGAGAAGAAGACATGATGGGCAGATTGTGTAGAGCATGCTTTTTTTTCTTTCATTTGAAGTGATACTATTACTTCTGCCCTTTGATGGAGTAACCTAGCCAAGCTTCAAGAGACATGCGATAAGACAAGACTGACAAATAAAATCTTGTTATGGCAGGTGTCACGAGATGGTACTGTTATATAAAGTCTTACAAGTTCTTTTTTTTCCCACCTTAAAATGTGAGCAAACATTCAGTCTTGGGAAGACACAATGTGTTTGTAAATTTTCTTTTGCAGTGTCTTGGATAGAGAAAGTAAAATAAATAGTTCATTTTGCTGCCCCGGCCTATGGATGGAGTTGTTCTGGAGACAGATACTCTCCAATAGTTCTTGCATTAGTTCTTGGCTAAATTCCTGAGCAAAGCTATCGCCCTGCTGCTGCCACCTCTTTTCCAGGTCTAATTTTGCTTGTTGCCTTCTCTTTTTATGTCATGCCTCAAATTTAGCATCCCAGGTTTTTCAGGGGCAAGACTCTTTGTGAGATACAGAACTCCAACTTAGGCACTGATTCTGCCTGCAAAGCTGGACCAGGTGGGGAGGTTAAAAATGACAGTCCCAGAAGCCACCATATTGAAAGGGGAAGTGGTGGGTGAGACAGGAGCAGATGCCCCAGGGAAGGACAGCTCTCTGGCCTCTGAGTGCATAGGTGTCACCTGGGATTCTGAAATTTCTCTTGAAGGTTTGTACTCAAAGGAAGCTGATGCTTCTCTACCAAACAGAGTGAGGGAGAGACCATTTCCCTTTTTTTCTGCTAATTGGACATCTTCTAGGAAATAGAAAGCTAAATGTTTGTGTGCTAAATCTGGCATATAGAATTAAATTTAGGTCTCAGAAGGACTCTGCCCACAAGGATTATTGAGTGCTGTGGGCTCTCTCACCTCTTCCAGAGTAACTGCTACAGTTTGTGTTTTATGCAGTGAAATACCAGTGATTGAATTATTTGATGAGATGCCCTAACTTTGTCACTTGCATGTGAGTGATATAACCATTGTTTTATAGGATATTCCTGTCATTGCCTTTCTGAAGGTTTTGGAACAGCCTGACACTCTTAAGAGATGGAAGAGATCCAGGTTGAGGTCCCCATCCAAGGGAGGCACAGTGGGGTTAAAAATGTGGATCACCCAGGCCACAGGCACATACCCCAGCTCCTACAACATAGGGTTTAGTACATGTTTAAAGGTATTGACTAAACTGGTCCCTGCTGGTTAGTAAATAGGCTGCTGTGCTGAGTAACCTGGTCTAGATTCTTGCCATTAGTGTGCCACAGGGGGCTTAACGTATTATGGACATAATGGCTCTTCCTTTAAAAGCACCAAACTCCTCTTGCACTCAGTGTCATTTTGGGGTATGCAAGGAATGCACGAGCAGGCTGCTGAGAGCAGCAGCCAGTCATTTGAGCAGTCTGAACTTTTTGCTTGGCTGCCCTATTTAAAATGGGTACCAGTGGAGCAATAGATTGGCATCTGATGTTAGTTAGGAAAAAAAAACTCTACACACTTAAGTGAAACAGTAGCAAAGTGATTTTTTGTAAATCTCTGGAATTAATAATTACAGCTATTTGAGAAGAAAAACAGTATCATTCATACTGAAATATATTCTCTTTCCTCCCACAGGGGAAGCCTATGTAGGTGTGGAGCTGCAGTCTGGGAAATTAAAAAATGCAAATTAAAAAATGCAAATGTAAAAGAGAGGCATTGCTTGCTGCAGTGCTCTAAGGGTTTTCTTGAATAGCAGCAAATTAGAGAAATGCTATGTAATCAAAGTTTATATCAAGCCTATGAAAAAAAAGCAGCATTATCTCTAAATATAGTGATAGTACTCTGCTCCTGGTCCTTTCTATTGTGTACATATTACCAGTAAATTACAAAGACACTGTATTATGGGTTTCAACAAAGTCCTTGAAGAAAATGCACATTACCCTTTTATATGCCACTTTATTCTGTTGTATTAAAACATGATGATTAGGAAGGAAAAGGTAATTGGGCTGCTTATTTTTTCACCTCAGTTCATTCATTTTTCTTCACTCCATTTCCCTTTGCTGTCAAAGGCTTCCCAACTGGAGCTTTTTGCTGCCAATGGTAATACAGGTCAGTCAGATAAATTGCATTGATTGTACAGAAGTTTAGATCGTAGATAGTTCTGTCTTCCACATCCCCTCTCAATTTATCCATATATAACCCTATCCACCTGCTTTTCTCAGTTTCACACCAACTTCATTTGTGGTCTGTTTGCAACATTTCCCACAAAAGGCCTACACAACCCATCTAGGGAAGATAAATGCACATGCAAATATTATCTGTTCAGTGTTTCAAGATAAGCACAGTGCAGTGAGAAGGAAGGTAAGCAACAGGGCCACTTAGGAACTTCCCAGCATAGGGGTACAGAATGGCAATATCCAAATGGATTAACAACACAGAGAGCGGGCAGTGTGGCTTAGGAAAAGGAGAGAGAATCAGGCAAATGGTGCATCCTAGCAACATCCAGGTAACCTGTGGTCTCCAAGGCAATATGTAACTGGTTTTGAGAGGGATGAGATCATTGCCAGCTAAAATGAAAAATAAGCTGAGATGGAAACTCATATTTATTTGATTGGTAATTACAGTCACTTTCTCCAGCAGAACTCAGGATATGTTGGGCATGACTAAGAACAGAGGCACAGCCATAAACCACATAGCTGGGAGTTTCACCAAAGGTAAGGAAATTCTCTTTAGGTTTTGGTTCCTCTGTTTGAAAGACCTTGTATTACTTTGTGCTGTGATGATTTCACAAGTTTCATTATTTTTTGTGATTCTTGGTCAGCAAACTTGCTGGAGCCAGAGATTTGCCCATGACAATCTCTGGGCTCCTGCAGAGATTGGGTGGAAAGTAAAATAGAAATGGAGGGCTGTAGAGTCTTCTTTCCTCAAATGTTACAGGGGAAGCTTGCAACCACAGCAAGGTACAGAGCCTGGAAGTTGTGGAAAGTAGAACAGATTTGTATAAAAGCAACACAGGCTTTACACAAATGCTTGTGACCAGAGAATTCAGATTCGTTTGGCTGAAAATGTGCCTGCAGCCTGAGCTATACACAGAATGCAGTTCTGTGAATTTGGCAGATTGAGCATAAGAAGACTTCAGCAGAATCTCTAGGTACTTGAAGAAACTAGGCCAAGCACAGTCAGGTAGATAGCTGCTGAATAAAATATTTTTTAGATCCTGATTTTAATTAAAATAAAGCATAACTACCCCATTGTGGCACCATTACAGTTTACAATTCTTTCTTCATTTATTTAATGAATCAAAGCAGATAAATCAGTGCTTGCAAATAGTGCTTGCAAAGTCTCCTAGATTAAGAGATGAAATTCAGATAACCTTCACCAAATACATTAATAAGACCAGAATTAGCAAAATACCCCAAATACCTCTATAGATGAAAAATACTACAGGGAATTGAGAGCTGATCTTAATAATAGTTGTAAATAGCATATTTTTTAATTTAATACTGTAATATAGGATATACTGCTTACTGTTCATACTCATTAGACAGAGGGTATTTGAATAAGATTTCCTGCAATGGACAAAAGGTGGCATTTTCAGAGCTGTTATGACCATGTGATGTGGTGAGGTGAGAAAAGATTCCTCCAGGGCATTTTCTTGAGGTACTTCTTATATTTCAATGACTTTCTCTTGGTTTGTCAAAGAGGGAATTAAAACAGAACTGCATTGGCAGTGCAAAACACTCCCTGGTAGGCTGCGAGTCACTTATGATGTGATCTTTACTAGCTCAGGAGATGAACTTCTCCAATCCCAACCAATTACTGCAAGGACTGCAACTGCAAAGGACAATCATCACTGTTTCTTTACTCACTTACTGTATCTTGACAGACTTTTGGAACTAGTCTAGCTCTGCTCCCACGGGGCAGTTTATTACAAAAGTACTTAAGTGTTTCCATGATTAGCATTCCAGATACTTCATGGTAGCACATATGAAACACAGGTCTACCTCTCCTTTGACATTTTAGTCCTAAATTGAGATGGCCACTCAAATTTTACATTCTCTGCAGTGTGCGTTTAGCAGCCCTGAAACTCTTCCAAATAGTCTGGCTTTAGCTGCTTAGAAGAATCCATTACTCTCAAATTCAAATACCATAATAAAAACTGCTGTAACACCAGGGGTCCTCAAAAGGTCTTTGCTCAATTCACCTAACATTATCAAAGTGCTTGTAACTGGACGTTTATGTTACATTCCTTATTTTAGTCTATTTTTAATGTAACTAGCATTGAGAAAAGATGGTGAATTTCTCAAGGCTTTTAAAGAATCTAATGTATCTTTTCTATTGGATCTTCTATTCTTTACACTCAACCCTTGCTCCTGACAGCTGGAGTCAAGTTCTGCTACCAGTGGTAACTGGTTTTATGGGTGTCAGTATTAGCTGTTCTGAAGCCTCTAAAATGGCTAAAGAAGTTACTGGAGTCATTATCATTTCTATGGCAAAACAAGTCAAGGTGTCAGGCTTGTCCTTTTCAAACCAACTAAATAATACCTTCCTGCCCTGACATCACTGGAATTACCCATCTGTTTCCTGTATTTTAGTGCCTTGTTGATTTGAGGAGTGCCTCACTCATGTTTCTAACTAAAAGTGATGTGCTGAAGCACATCAGCAGGCATTGAAGCAGGCTTGCAGCACCTATTCAGTGAATGGATTGAAGGACTTTTGCCTCTAAAGCTATTAATCTTGTACCTTCCAAGCAGAGAAATCAATAACATTTTGGAAAGTCAAATTGTTCATAACGGAACTGTGGGTGGTGTCAGTGCAGAAAAAGCCCATAGTTACTGGAAAATACAGAGGAATACATGTATTTATTTGATATTGGGTGATGTGTATCAAAAACATGGGAAATACCTCTAGCAAAAAACAAACAAGGAAATTTTTATAAAAGCCTTGTTGACCAAAGAAAGGGGGAAACAGATCTAAAACCAGAAGAAGCAGAGCTGTAAGAAGTACTAATCAAATGCACATAGTAACTAGAGCTGGACTACAGTGCATAACCTTTTCCTTCAAATGTGGATTGAAATCTTTCCAAATATCAATTAATCCCTAATCTACCATGCATTTCCTAGTTTCTTCCTGTGCATTATTAATGGACTGGTCACCCTGAGATGAAGGTAGGAAGTAAAAGCAATTAAATTCCTCTCCCACCCCTGCAGATACAATTGACCTAGAGGATTCAGCTACAAGTAAAATTGAAAAAGCTCCAAAAAAGAATAAACATGTCCTTCTTGCCTGAGCCAGACTCTGTAGTCTAAAAAGCTGCATACAAGAGCAAGCTCCCTTTATATAAAATATCAAATTCTGTGATTCAGGGCTGATCAAGGAAAAAAAGCAGGTGCCCAGTGTCTGCTAGTTTTTTCTGGTGTTATCCTGTAGCTGAATGAAAACTTTAAACCAGAACTCCAGACACTGATTCTTTTTTCATTGTAGAAAAGAAAAGCCCATCTGTCTCCTGGGAAGTATTGATTCCATTTGAATTCAAAGAAACAATTTTAACTTCATGCTTTTGTGGAGGGTGATGGCCACAGAGTTCAGGAAGGCTTCTGACTGTGTAATACAGTTAGGTCTGGCCTGAGAGGGATATAGTCATCCTAGCCTGCAATTCCCAAACAGATCAGTCAGCAGTGGTAACAAGGAGGGCTCTGTGGCTGCTGTTTGCACTCCAACGTTAAAGGTTTGTGTTTGTTTCCACAGTGTTCTAACGCTGAGGTGAAAGTCTATCCCTTCTGCCCTGTTCAGCACCACTGGAGATAACACACTAGGCTAAAATAGGTGCATTTCCAAATCACCCCAATTATCCTTCTGTTTAGAAAGAAGTCTCCTAGCTCAACCAAGATTGTGTTACCAAACTCGGGGTGCCTGAAGAACTTCCTGGTAAGGGAAGAAGGAGGAAAACACTGACAGTGCCTACACAGGGAAGAAAGGGCAAGGGGTGTCATGTGGTTGTATTAATGCAGAGGTCCACTCTGAATGTCTGTGAGTGAGGTCCTTGCCTGTACCCACCCTGTGTGTCCCTACAAGTATTTCTCACTGTTTGTTCTCTCTCTGGAGATGGCCAGCAGACACTGCCATTAAGATACACAGTGAGTGAAGCAAATCTGGCTCTCCTTGCCATGCAATCCTGACGCAGCCAGGAGAGCCCAGCAACAGAAGCCAGGGTGGACTCGTGCTAAAAGGGTGACTTGGGCTGGCTGTGGAGCCCAGCTGAGGATGACTGGTATGGAAAACAGGAGGTGTGCATTTTGCACTGTAATAAAGAACAGCTTTGGAAATGGGGAGGTGCAGAAAGGTGGGCTATTGGCTGAGACTGAAGTGACCATAAAACAACAGGCAGGATGCAAATTGGTATTGTCATAAAATGCTCAAAGAAAATTATATGAAGTATTAAAAACTCTGCTTACATGCCAGCAAGAACTGAGTAAAGCCACAGAATATGAGCTTGATTCTGTGCCTTTTTTTGAGACCATTGTACCCATTCTTCATAACAACATAAATTAAGGAGAGACCATCCACTTTGATTTTGAATTTCCATGTTTGTCAAACTAAATTTCTAAAGTTAGTTTTTTGCTCTTTTTCTTTTAAAAAGACAAAAAATATGGAGATCACAGTATATTCTAATCACTTGTCAAAATTCCTTTTTTAAAATCAAAGCTGTTGAATGTTCAAGAATCTTTTTTATGCATATAAATTACTGTATTTTACTCTTCTATGATTTAAAACTGATTTTATTAATATTAGCAAAAATGCCGTCACAGACAGACTGAACTCTTGTGCCTTAACTCAAATCCCAGCTAATTATGGCTCAGCTGTAAAGTTATAAACCCTTGAAAAACAAGGTTTATAAGAGAAGTATTGACACAGTCTTAACTATAGCCATGTGAATGGAGCCACTGTAATATTGTTTGGAAATAGTGTTCTAAAAGGGAATCTTTTATGAAAAGAGATGCCAGCTGTTCACTTTGGAAACATTTATTTCATTGGCTCGTGATAAAATTGGCTGTGGAAGATACTATTCTGAAACACAGCAACTTCTTAATTTCATTATGACCTGAAGTCACTGAGAAAGACACGATGCTTAAGAGCAGTGAAAAAGCATTGCCACTGTTGGTTTTGCTTATATTGCTTTTCAACAAATACACACATTTTCTTAGAATAATTCATGCTGGGCAGGCCCTCAGAAGGTCATCAAATAACTCCTGCTCAGAGCAGAAGAAAACAATAATACATTATTTTTATTTCATTTTTGCAACAAATATTTTCTTTTTAGTAAAAAAAAAATCTACTTGCTTTGCTTTGAGGGGGCAGAAGTCTGCAAGCATGACTAGAACCCTCTGCCCACCCCATCCATGCTCCACAGTCTAGGATTGCATAGGAATAGGTGGATAGGAGGCTGTAATCACAAGAACCCCAAACCCAAAGAGATAAATAAGAAAAAAAATTAAAGAAACAGAGAGGAATGAGTCCTGTTGACTGGTTGGTGATCCACCACATGGACTGTGAGTCAGAAAGGTTGCTAGGTCTGGGATCCAGCATCTGAGAGTTGGCAGAGGAGATGCCACAGCTGAAAACACTGCTCCAGTGATATTTTTCTGCAGAGAACCCAACAGGAACTGGCTGTCAACCCTCGATAATAAGATCTGACATGAGTCTCGTGTACAACAGGTGAATCTTGTTCATCTCTCAGGAGAGGTGTGGAGTGCTGCATCTCTGTGTGTGCCCAGGTACACCTGGCTATGAAGTCCTGAAACATATCCTATATTATATTCTATATATCTTATATTCTAGCATATTTTAATGGTGCAAAACTCTTGGAAATGTAGGGGAGGAAAAAATTTCTGTTTCCTTGAGTTATTTTTCTGTAATGTCCATGCAGTGCTAAGACCCAGATCTGTGTGTGTTCATTCATCTCCTTGTCCTTGAATAGTGCTGATGAACTTCTTGTACTGGCCAGTGTCTGCTGCTATTATTGACTGCAGTCTCCATCCTCTGCCATGTCATTGAACTTCCATCACCATTGGCTTCATTAGCAATTATTGTTTTGGTGAAAAAAATCCTATACCACATATTATGGGATGACCTGAGGCCATTATGGAACTGAATGTTCCCATAAGGATAATCTAGCCACAATATATCAAAGTGCTGAGAAAATATCCTTTGTCTCAGGTCATGTAACCAATGTGGCTGTTAAATGTTTTAAAAGCAGTTATATAACTGGCATTTAAAATGTTTTATTGAAAACCCTTAATGCTACTGTAACTAAAATGACCTTTAGTGGAGTAAAACACATCACATCTTCAAATGGGATTTGATTAAAAATATCAAATGTTATAATGTGCTCATGGCTCTACATGCACCATCCTGTCATACCAACCACAGAGGCAGATGTACTTGCTTTGGCTCTTCAATATTATTTTCAGCTTAAATTTACAACCTAGTTACTTTAGAAGGAATGATTATTATAAGCTTTTAAACATTCCTTACAATATTTGACATATGAGCACTTTATTATTGGTATTTTTTTATGAACAGGTGGTATCTTTTAAGGCAGATGTTTCCCAACAGAGAGCATTTGATCTAGAGAGAGTTGGCTGATCTCACTGGCTTCTCTTCTCTTTCCATGCTATGATTAGATCTTTCTGAGAAACAAAAAATGCATCCATTAATCTGTACTGTCATAGAAGAAACCACAAAACTGCAAAAAGTAGAAAGGTGATTTTACATGGTAATGCAAAGCAAGACAGTCACAAAATATTTTTTTTTCTCTTTAGAGATTGCCCTTACTAGAAGCAATTTCAAAAGCCCCATAAAGAAATATACACTTGAAAAAGTATTAAATGTTGTGTTAAAAGTCATATATTGCTGCTGATGTCTGGAGTTTTGAACACAAAACCATCTGAATAGTAAGAGTGGAAATGTTTTTGAACTCAAGATAACAAAGCTAGAAGTAGAACAGATACACAAGTGGGGTGGAAAAAAAAAAACCCAAACAGACTCCCTGAATGACAATTGAAATGAGAGATACTTTTTAAAAATGGAGAAATGCTCTCACTGAGACTGTCTAGCCCACTGAGAAACACAATTCTTTTTTCACTTTCAAGTACTCTGAAGAGGGCTAGGTAGAAAAAAAATCTTACTCCAACAGATGAGAGCAAAAGATCTTTTTATCTTTCTATTTACGTTCCTGCCTAGTAGCTCTTTCCCTACAACCTCACAAGCTCTGGTCATTCCAAACAGATTATCCTCACTATTTTATAGGTAGGAAGTTGAGTCATAAAGGAGTAAAGCACTATCCCAGATCACCAAGAACACCTGCGAGAGGCAGAAATCAGGAGCTGAACAGTCTGTAACATGTGCTTTCATCACAGAAATAATCTTTCCACCCCAAATTTCACTCCCAATGCCTATGCAAATATCTCACTCATTAAACTGATACATGCAGACTGGACAAGACTTCTGTTGTATGTGGGATTGGCAGGAACAGGATTCAGGAACCCAGAGGACAAATTTGTTACCAAGGTGCTCATAAGCAAACTGAACAAATATGTGGCCAAAACAGACACATAGCTTTGAAAAATACACACAGAAATACTGGGGGAAAGTTTATCAGAAGTGTTAAGGAAATAAGGGACAGCAATGAAATTTAAAATTAATAAAACAGACTTGGTAACTTCCCCATATCTTTTCATGCTTTCAGAAAGTCACCTCTACCCCCATGAATTTAAAAGGTACAGCCACAAGCTTTTAAATACCTTGGTGCAATTCTAATAATTGAACAGTTAAAGCAGTAATTGGGAGGAGCCTGGAACTACAATGAGGAGAGACAGGAGCATGAGGTAAGAAATGCCAGCAAAACAAGGGTTGTACTGACAGTGCTTGAGAAATGATACTTCAGGTATGAAATTTGTTTCTTTGTGGATGGTATTTTTGACTGTGAAAATTGTAGAGGGCTGGCTGAGTGAGACAGAATTGGTGCTGTTGTTGTCAGAGATGCTGTACATAGAATGGGGTTGATTTCTGGAGCCATAGGAGGAGAATATTTTTGAGTTGAAGAAAGTCAAGAATCCTGTTAAATGTGTTTAAACAAAAGCACAGAGAAGGCTCTATTGTTAACAATTGCCCAAAACCCCTGGAAGTTGAAACCAACCAAGTGCTGGAAAGAGAGAAGTTTGAGATGGTTGAAAATAACTCCAGTTGTGAGGATCATACTGAACAGTTAGATGAGCATTTGTGCTCAGTCAGCCCAGAGCTTGTCTGCCAGAGAGTTAGATTTTTGTGAAGGGAGAGCAATGGAATCACGCATGCAAAAATGATACTTTTTGGAGGGGAATGTTTTCTTGACCAAAACGAAAAGGCAGACATTGGGAGCATAGACTTAAGTGATGTTTAAAGCATAAAAATGTGAGCAAGAAAAAATAGGAAGAAATAGAGGAATGGAACAACCACAAAAAATAATAAATAGCTCCAAAGTCACTGCATAAAATAGGCATAATGGTGGTGGCAGCTCCTGTGTGCTATGGGCCATGGTGGAGATATCAGTGAGTTTGTAGAGTGTAACTTATTTTGGTACTTTTGCAATAATAAATGAGTAGAAACAACAAAAACATTCTAAGAAATGTCACTATGGAGCTGGGACATCAGTAGGTTTCTCATGGAATTTCTTCTAAAAGGGAAACATGAAATAACCCAGAGAAAAATAAACCCCAGTAAATATTTATACACTAAACTTCACTCTGATGAGCAGCTCAGTCCCTCTCTGCTACAGGGCCCTGGAGTAGAGCTGGCAATTAATCTCCAATTGCTTGGGTGGGAGCAGTTCACAGCGGAAGGGGCTCTGTGGATTATAAATCTGGCAAGCACAATGGGAACTCGGGGGGAGGTGCCAATAGTTAAAGCTATAATCACCAGAACTGCAGGCAGATAGTCGACACCTATATGGCAATTTTCAATTCAATAACTGAAGCCAACGGAGTCACCTAACAACACCACTGAGCTGTGATTACCACTGGCAGCATTATGTAACTGTGACAACCAGACAAAGTGGAAAAAAAAAAAAAAAGAGAGAAATGCATATATATTTCCAGTCCTAGTTTCTGAAGGAGTTTGGGGGATGGAGCCCCATATTTGAAAGCTGCAGGCTGCAGGGAGAACATACTATAACCCATTTTGGATACTCCTCATCAATACCCTGGGGATCTACAGACACACACAAAGAAGAGCATGAGACAAAAGCATGTGTTTTTTTTTCTTACCATGGAAGTGGCACCAGAACCATATTTTTTCCACTGATTGAATAATGCAATCCAAGTATTCTTAAAGAGCCTGGAGGCATGGCCAGCCTCAGCTCTAGCCACCAGTATGGAATTTTGCACTGCAATGTTCACAGGTTCAAATTTACTATAGCAACCTCCACATCACATTTAATACGCAGAGACATCCCTCCTCTTTCCTGTTTAAAGAGCCCTTGTTAAGTGGCTTTGCTGTATTTTAGATGCCAAGATGTCGGTAAGATTGATGGAAGGGTGCACAGTCAAACTTGCAAGGAGAGCCTAGCATCTAGCTCATTATGTAAGAGAATTAGCAAGGCAGTTCTTTTGACATGACAGTCCATTATGGCAGCTGTCAATCATACCTTAACATATGCTTTTTTGTCCTCTTTGGTGATTTTTTAAAAAAAAAAAAAGTTGTTCCATTCCTGTTCCTCAATAAGGCAGCATGTAGATGCTTTGTGTGTGTGCACAGTGGCTGTTGCAGATCTAGATGGGCAGTGCTTTCTCCACATAATTGCTGGGTAACATGAAATTATGCACGCATGTGTAATCCTGGCTTGTATGGCTCTTTGTCCCAATTACATGTGCACAGAAGCTTCAATCTGCTATGGCTTCTCATCCACCTCATAGCTTTGGCACTCTCATATGAGATAGTGGTGCTGAGGTATCTTGGTGTACAAAGTTTAGGTTTGCTTCCTGAGGAAAATGCTCCTAGAAGGGCAGTTATATTTACTTGTTCTCCCTTCAGGAGAGGGAAGAAAATACTGCACTAAGACTTGTCTTAAAATGGTATCAGATATTGATTGATACCATAATAATATGTACCACTTTTTATAAAAAGATTCCCATATAATGAACAGAGAGTAATGAATTTAACCTGGGAGGTGATTCAGTGTTATGGTGGTTGGCAAGTGAAGAAATAGATGCCTAAGGAATCTCAAGTTTGACTCCAGTTCAGTACCCTTCCTCAAGTCTTCTACAACTGAGCCATGCCTATTAGAAAAGAACAGGGATAGAATAGGAAAGGAAGAAACTGCTTAGTAAGGCTCTTTTCATCTCTCAAAGAACATCGTGGGGGGGGTGGGCACTAGAAGGATACATTGCCTCTGAAAAATAAAGTTCATCTGTACAATCTCATCTTGACTGGTGTGCTCATTTGAGAGGGATGGTAACTGGCAGAAATGCATGCTAGGAACCCTGGGAAGTTACACGTCAAACAATCGTGCATTTGCAAACACAGAATATGTATTCCAATAGAATAACATTTTCATGATACTTTTAAGAAAAAAATCCTATATGTTAGAAGGCAGCTCTTGTAAATTGTAGTTTCATCTGCTTTGATTCACACATGTATATCAAGCAGTACAGCTGAGACTAGGAGAACTCTTTACTGGTTTTGGCTCACTCATGGGTGGGAATGTTGGAAAAAGAAGCTTCATTACTGCACATCCATCTTTCTGCACTTGTTCTTTCTGAATGTCTCTCTCTTCTCTAGCCCTTATAAAGTCCATGTTCTTCTGGGGCAACACAAAGGTAGCTGCTAACACAAAGCTGCACCAATGGAAAAGAGCTAACACATCTGTCCTAGCAAAGATGAACTTCCAGAATGAGAGTAGTTCACTGGGAAAAACAAGGTTCAACCCAGTAAAAATGCTTTATCTTGGTTACAACTTTTATTGGGGTGAGTAGGAAGGTGGGATTGCATTTTAAGAGCCTGGTGGGAATACAAAGGTTTGGGAAGGTTTCTTCCTGAAGTAAATGTTTCCAGAAAAGTCCTTTAAAATATTCTCTAGTTTCCCTTCTCTTACTTCTTCTGGAAAGAAGCAGTGTGCTTTGCTTTATGCTGTTGCCTACAATCCTAGGCAGGACTGGGGCATCTATATAAATGCAGATACATTACCCCCTCTGCCCCAAGGATCACACAGATTAAGGCTTGCATCCTGGAAATTGCTGACTGAGGCAAATACTCTTGCTCACATACCTTGGCAATGATTTCAAGAGGGTCCTCCAGAGCCAGGGCTCAAGAGACCTCCCAGCAGGATAGGTCTTGGACAATTGGTATTGTAAGCATTGGCCTTAGACTTTCTGCACAAATGGATCAAGCATCACTGACTTCACTGGTACTGCTCAGATGTGCAGTGGGGTGCAGATGTTTGCTTCTGACCTTTTAACATTCTTTTCCATTAAAAATCAATAAATGATGCCATGAAATACCAAGCAAGATGCACATCATTCCAGCTGATTGCAGCTTAGGTGTTTTTCCTTTCTGTGCTATCATTTCATAGTCCTTAATAACTGTTCTGTTTTCGGTTTGTTTTTTTTTTCCTTGAGGGAGAGAATATATGTATATTCACAACCTGTTAAACAACTTCAAGGATGCTTCATTCTACTATTAACCATGAGGTGACTCTTCCCCTGGTCTGATCTGCAAGGAAATCAATGGAAAATGTTCTATTAAATTCATTTGGCTTCAGATCTGATCCTGCCATTGAAGACTCTAATACAGGCAGCCTAGTCTTTGTGATATTTACCATAATGGCACAGTGTGGTCCCAATCCTGCAGTCTGACTCTGGGAAAAACCCTATTGACTTCAATGACAGCTCTCCTAAACCAAAGATTTCACAATCAGGTAATGAGAGGCAGTGAGCATACACTGCCCTCTCTATTAGATCCTGTAGTCAGACTACTTCTGATGGGCTTCTATAAAGTGATTTTCTCTGGCAATCTGTGTTTGCAGCAGCACCTGCTCTGTTAGTCTCTCAATTCTTCTCTTAACAAAACAGCTTGACTCCACAGGTGAAAGATTCTAAAATGTTTTAATTAACTATCTTGAGCACCATTTGATTTCTATCTCCCTAGATGTTTCAGAAATTCCAAACTGCTTGGTTTTGTGACTGCCATCAAACAAGATTTGAACATATGAAACAGGCTGCTATAAAAGGTGCTGAATTTATAATGTAAAGTTTATATCAGGCCACTGTAAACAGTGTGTGTACACAGCTTGTTATCACTGGGAGATTTGACTGGCAATGTTTCTCAGGCTGCAGGAGTAGTTCTAGAAACCATGGACCAAATCTTACAGCTCTGATTTAGTCAAAACTCCTATTGATCTCAGATCTTTTGAGCTGAGGCTTATCTTGAGTGTTGGAGAATGAAATGAAAGATCAATGGGAAGAGCAAAAAGAACCCACCTAGAGTTTTTTAAACTATTCGTTTTTCAGGTTACACAGGAATATGCATTTTGGTAGGCTGGCATTGTACAGAAGCAATTGGAGCTCTCAGTCTTACAATGAAATAATTACTGCAGTGTTCTGGCTATATTAGCATAGCTCACTTCAGTAGGTCAAAGCTGTGCACCTACCACCTCTGAGAGGGAACAAAGGAAGGCAATAAAACAGCACCAGGAATCCTTCCGAGACATCCCACACCTCGGGCTGCCACACCCCGCCCCAGCCGCTCACAGCACGGGGCAGCTGCAGGTAAGGGCTTGGTGTGCCTGCAATGAAATCAGTTCTTCCTAAAGGGCTCAGAATGGACCTACATTTAGCAGGGGCACAGTCAAGCAGGAGTAGCTATCACAGTTTATTTGCATGATCAACCCGAGTTACTTGCTTACAGGATTTGATACCAGACTTCTGAAAAAAATGGGAAAAGTGGGTGTGTGAAAGGAGGGAAAGCCATCAGATGTCTGTTGTGGCCAGTGGGAACCTTCTTTAGTCCTGCCAAAATGATGAAAAATATACCTTTAGTAAAAAGATAAAAGCTAAAATTCTCCTGTAACAACTTGCCTCCATGATCTGAAATATCAGCAGGCTTATAAAGGGATGAAAGCTGAACAGTTTTACCAGTACAGCAGCAAAGCACAGTGTGCACTTGTGGAATCCAGGATTTGAACATGATTTAGTCTATATGGAATGGGTATAAAATGTTCTACGCACAGTAAGAAACAGCATTTACCAACAAATCTTTAATAATCAGTGAAGTGCTGCTGAGGGAATTTAATTTTTTTTTTAATTTAAGTCCAGGATAATGACACAGGTATCTTTGCAGAATTACACATATTACCGTTCTGAAGTCAGAAACCTTAATCTGTAGGCTTTTTTCCTCTTCACATTAAGCCCAGTAAGCTAAATGAAGTGTTCTGTGCTGCATTGTGTCTTTTCATAGTTCCTGAACAGAAGCCAGTTTAAATAGTTAAAATCCATTTACGGGTAATGTTCCTCACAAACACTGCACCACTGAGACTATTTGTCTTTCTGAACTTGTGCTAGTGCTCACTGCATTAGCAGTTTAATCAGATTTGTTAATGAATAATGTTTTGCTTGCAAAGTATATCTTACGTGCATTAAGCTCTTAATTGTGGAGTTGCCACAAGCCCTGGATAAAAGGCAGCAGCGAGGCAGTCGGGGAATCCAGATCCCAGCTGGCTTCCTGCTCCCACTCGCTCCTCCATGGAATTCCCACTGGCTGGGTAACAGACCCTGGTGAGCCCCATCTGGTTTAGCTGAGCTGTCTGAGCACTGTCCTGCTTCCCTCTAGCCCTTGGTGGGGCTCAGGTAGCAGGGACAAAAAAGATGATTCTTCTGATGTAAGGGGTTTTTTGGTGATTTTTTTTTTGATTGTTTGTGGTTTCTTTTTTAGTAACATGAAACAGAGGAGTGTTTCAATGGGATGTTGATTCCTGAAAATACTAATTTAACCCCCTAGAATAGTTTCTGTATTGTTGATTACTGATGTGGTCTTCCCTACTGATGCCTTTGCTCTAGCCTTGGAGTTTTACTTTCATTCTTTGGCCTAGCAGTTTAAGAAACAAACCAAAAAATGGAAGTTTGATGTCAGTCTTGGGCTGTTTTAACCTGCTATTTCTTAATACCTGGTCCTTACTTTCATCTTGAAATTTCATTCATGTCTTGTTCTTGAGTGGATGTAATTTATTAGTAAAATATATTTACAGTTGGGCATCAGAATTGCACAAGCTAGGCAGTCTTTATTAAAGTAGCAGATAGCTTCTACATTCTGACTAGTGATAAATCACAGCATTGTGTATGAAACTTCTCATGTAATTGCAATGTAGAACAGTGGGGCAGAAGTAGGAAGTGAGGTTTTATTTCTCTTTGAAGTTAAACATTCCACTTCTCATTTTCTTATCAAGTTTTCAGTTTCATATGCCTTTGAAATACAGCGATTATATAAAACACTGCTTTGAACAATGTCATAGAAAACTGTGTGCCAAATTTTTTTAAGGCCTGGAAGTACATATAAACATAAGTTGTTTCACATAATATCTTGTTTTGTAGGGTTTTTTTGGAATGCAAACTAGAATACTGAATCAGAGTTAGGCACTTGTTTAAGGACATAATGAAATCTAGAAATTATCAAATAGAAAATCAGGTCCTGGATCCAGGTATTAGTGATCAATTCCTTTCTCAATTTGGCTGGTAAAACACTTTTGCAATGTTTTTAACATGTCCTCCATAGTGATTTAATTTTTTTTTTCCCAGGGAAGGCTAGTACGGTCTCAGGTTAGATTATCTCAAATTGCCTTCCTTAAAGTATCTTTTTCAATACTGTGAATTGTAGCTTATATTGAGTCATTCTGAAATCTGTCCAACTTCAAAGAAATGAGACAGACGTGCCTCACCAGTGTGGTTTCATAGCTGTCTGCTCTGTGCCTTCACTGCTGCCCCAGCAATGTGAGGAACCTCTGGCTGTGCCCATACAGGGCACAGCTGGGCCGAGCACGGGCAGCCTTCAGCTATCAAAGGCACCTGTGGCCAGGAAGCTGAGCTCGGTGTTCACTGTCCCTTACCTCAGGTGACACCCCAGGTGGCTCCGAGGTGCAGCAGTGTGCATGAAAGCCACTGCAGATCCCTGTTACCAGCACCTTTCCCCCTCAGTCCCACCCTTTGTTGCCTCCCGGCCACTGGGCACTTTGTGAGAGGCAGCAGCACGTGGTCCTCAGCTCCCTGAATGTCATCAGGAGCTGTCTCCATCCATCCTCCTCCAGCTGGTTCGGGAGGCTCAGGGCTCAGGTGAAAGGTGGTGCTGACAGCTGGGGCTCCTGGCAGTAGCACAAGGCACTTATTTAGACAGGCTCTGTATTAAATGTTCCCCTATGCCTGCTTCTCTCACTTGCTCCTGCCCTTTCCCAGCTGATACTGAGAATTGCTCTGCTCCAGTGGTGCTAATTCAGGAGTATGGTGCTGGCTTGCTAGCCTGNGGCCCCGCCGTGTCCCCCGGGCAGGGCTGGAGCGGGCTCCGGGCCCGTCCGGGGCTGAAGCGCCACCAACGCGCGGGGAGCGCGGCGGGCCCGGGGCCAGTCCCGAGCGGGGCCAAGCACCGCGGACGTCACCGCTACCGACAGCTCTCCCGCCAGCCTCCAGTTCCTTCCTGGCTTTATTTATTCCTTGTGGTGAGCACCAGCTGAATGCGCCGTTTTATCCCCAGCAGGACAGGGCACACCCAGCGAGGAGAAGCAGAAAGTTCATCGCGACTCCAGCCAAGCTGGGAGTCTCTCCGGGGTCACTGTCAACACGAGCGAGTGGGGTGCATTTGGCTGGGGAAATGTGACGTGTAAAACTTAAGGAAGGAAGCAAAGCCAAACGTGTCAGCTCTCTCCGAAATAGAGCTAGGTAAACCTGCTGCCTATTGGGTGGTAGCCCCTGTTTCCTAGAGTAAAGGCACAAAGATACCAGATTGTGACTGAAAACCTCATCTTACATGTTTGCCGCTCTGGCACTGTATTTTGGTAGTTGAGGAATTGAAATTTTTGAAATTAATGTGTATGTGATTGCTTTCCTTGTGTTCTTCTGTGATGCTTATGTCTGGGTGGCACACCCCAGAACATCCCACTGATTCTGAAGCTGATCTTTCTGCTTTGGGACTTCAATTCAAGTTTATCTTACTGCTCTTCCCAATCCCTGTAAGGTTTTTATTTAGCACCTAACACTGTGTTAAATTATTTTTCTTCCTTCCCAATACACCATGTACTTAGGGGGCTGCTGAGAACCCCATGCCCCAAGCTGTGTCACCACTTGCCCTTCAGCTGATTCCCCAGCAGCCCCCATGGCAGAGAAGAATATTTCAAAATGTTGCTAAGCTGACACCATTTTTCTGCATGCTTCCCTCATAAAGCCAGCTGACTTGGGGGAAGTAATTGCTCCATCTTTGGCTTAAGATAACTTCTGACACCATGTAATGCTTTATAAATACTCGGGAGGCAGGTTTTTCAGGAGAGAAGGCACACTACCTATTACGTGCATGAGCAGTCAGCTGTGGCTCATTTTACTCTGGTGTTTGGAAACCTCTGGAGTTCTACTTCAGTAGAACCAGGATTTCACCTTTTTGGCAGACACAGGATTCTCATAGTAGTTCTATTTGATTATCAGCACAGTCATATCTACACCAAAATTATTAATTCATTTCTTAGTCGTGTTCCTGCTTGCAACCAGGTACCTCACCCCTAATACTCTTTGGATAGCTCTGGTATCTTCTCATGTACAGTCCTATTTCCTTTGTGGACACAGCACTGAAATATGACCAAGTGCCAAGCCATGGTGCCAAGGTATAAAGTGCATATGAAGAGCAGACTAGCTCATCAGCACAGCAACAGTGCCATAGCCAGGGGTTTGTGTACAGGTTACATTTTTGTGTGAACTGAACTATGCTATAAACACGAGAGAAAAAAATCCCAAGTCAAGGAGAATACTGTTACATAAATAAAGCCGTATTTATTTCTTTGGCCTAAGAAAATGTTTTGACTAAAACATGGAGGGAGATCAAAGAGGCAAAAAAAACCCAACCAAAAGTGGTGAGTCCAGCTTCCCTCTTATAAACTGGTCAAATGTTCTTAAGCCCTTCAGTGATCATAACTGGACAATGCTGCAAAGCACACAGGAGGGGAGTCTGTTCTTGACTAGGTTCTGACTAACACTGACAAGTTAACTGAGGGCGTAGCTGTGGCTAAACCACTGAGCAGCAGTGAATACAGTGAGTGGGGCTGTACTTTGTTTGAAAATGAAGCTTCCTGTCATTAAGAACACATGGAAATATCTGAGGAAAACTGATTTTTAGAACACTTTAGGAAATGGTCAAATTAGGTCTGACAGAATAGTGATATGTAAAACAATGAATCTAAGACAAAAGGTGCATCAGGGAATTCTCAAGACATCTTTCCTAATAACAAAGCCAAAAGCCACGCAAGACATGGAAAGATAATTTTCTTTCAAGATACGGATTTTTTTTCCCTAAATTTCTGGCATGCTCTTCCTATTCAGCGGCCTGGAAGCCTCTCCTCCATCTGCCTGCAATGCTGAGTCTTGCTTGTGCAAGACATCACCAGTGAGCAAAGTTACTCAGACTTCATACTCTCAAACGAAGTATTGCTTTTCTGCCTGTATGAGAAATAAAATATTGAGACCTTACTAGTATTCAAGAAATTCAAAGATTAAATGTTCAGAAACAGGTCATGAGCTTATCTACACTGATGTTAACTAGGATAAAAATCTTAAGAGATTTAAATGCTTATGATTCACAGCATATGTAAGTACTGACTGATGAGACTTAAGGAAATATTTCCCTCTAGGGCAGGCTTTTCCATAATCAACCATTGCAGGCACACTTCCTCTGGTCTGTGATACCAGTCTGCAGGGACAGCAGGTATGACCCAGGATGGCAGCTCCCATCTTCCTGCAAGGTAACAGCTGTGCCTGGCAGTCCCTGTTCTCTTGGAGCCATGCCTACTGCAAATGTGCAGCCCGTTTCGGGGTTTCACCAAGGAAATATGGTGGGGTTCCACTTACTTGTTTTCCATGATTTTAAGCTCCTTCCCAGGTAACCTTGTTAAAAACACTTCCAAAATTGCTGTGGCTTGATTGTTCATCTGATGTTACACCCAACTAGCCAGTGACTGGTCCAGCAAGGAGTGTTCTCATACATGTGTGTTGCTGTTGAAGACTGACCTGTTGTCTAGGCAGAGTGTAATTTCAGGACAAGATTGCAGTTAGCCTGGGAAAAAAAATATATGTATAGGGAAATTACTTCATGCTCTACTCTGGGCAGAGTCTTGCTTCTGTAGTTACCAACCGCCTTACTTCAAGACCAGCAGAAACTGAGTAGGACTGTCAGGAAGGCAGGTGTGACTTTGAACAAGTATGGTCCTGTTAGATCAGCAGTGAAACCTGTCGTGTCCTGCCACCAAAGACAGAGGTCCTGTCAGGCTGCTGCTTCTGTGCTGTGAAACTAATGTATGGATGTGTTTGTAGGAAAAGAGAGGGTGTCTGATGTGCACAAGTAGAGGATCAGCAGCTGGGGTGGGTGCCTGTGTCTAAGGGGCAGCTTTATACACTGAGTGGAACAGCTCAACATCCACCACAGTGCTGTGATCTTTAACAAGTCTCCTGTACTGTGAAGGCACTGAAAATTGAAATCAGCTCCCTTCTCTGTTGACAGCTCTTTATGATCCTCTCACTGGAAATACTGAAGTCTGCAGCTAAAACGGAAATATGTTTAAGAAGTATACTTTTCTCTGTGTTTGCCTTGGCTAGAGGCTGAAGTGAACAGAGTGTGCAAGTGTGGTGCAATAAAAGAGGCTTCAAGAAAGAAAAGAGTATGAGATGTGTATGTTATAGATGTAAATATCACTAGCAGAACTGTGCTGCAGAATAAATTGAAAGCTTTATAATGGATCTCTGTCAAGAGGTTGCATAATGGTTAGGAAGCCGATACATGGTTCAAATCTAGAAACAGCAGCAGATGGAAAAGTATTGATTTATATTAGTGATAGTAGAAAAATGAAGGAAATAATTGAGCTACAACAGCTAGTTTCATGCTGAAAGAACAGTGTTCACATTCCAGTTGCTTGCTGCTACTAAGTGTCACGGTGATTCCAGGGGAGATGCCTGTGTTTCAACCACTGACTAGCATGTTTGAGGGCCAAATAATTTAACAGCCATCAACACTGAATTTAATGGCGTTATTCTGTATTCAGCCAGTGCTATTGAAAGCAGAATTTTGTCTTGATAGGAAACAAAACCATCTGAATATATACCATCTGGTACTTCTACCAGATTCTAAAGTAAAAGATGTAAAAACTAGAGAATGGGGAAGATGTCAAAGATGCAACTATAGCCTCTTATATGCTGATCAATCTATACTGACAGACCCTGGATGACTTAAAAAATGATCACAAGATCACTCCATTCTCCACTACTGGAATGGAGTTTACATGAAATGGAAGATCACTGGAGCAAAGCATTCCAAATACCCCTTTTCCCAATTAAAATCCCTAATGAGATTGGAAGGGCACAGAAAGCACTTCCACTTGGTTTTATCCCTGTAGTGAGGGAGGGTTTTCTTCTGGTCACATAAAGCAAAATCTGTTCCTTTGTGCCACTTTTACAGGATCAGGCATTCTAACCGGGATTTATAATTCACCTGCATGGGGCTGCATCTAGACCGAATGGTCTAGGAGAGTTCCCTGTGGGTCCAAGATCCTTGGGTGTGCAAATCAAGTTCCTTGGTGCCCAGGCATCCAGGCTGCTTCCCGGGAACTCAGGAGGGATGGTGGTGGGTGGCTGGGTCTCCCTTGACAGGGGCTAGCAAGACAGCTGAGGCAGGAATCTGAAATGGGAATGTGCTCCTGTATGTTCCAGCCGAGCCTGAGCCTGTGGCATGAGCATGGGCAAACCTCTCAGCTGAAGGGCTGCATGCAAAGGGACTCCTGCTGTCTGTGCTCCCCTTCTCTCCCTTCATCTCTCACCTCTTCTCTGAGCAGAAATGCAGAGCTGAAGCAGGCCAGGTTCCAGTTGAGTCTTGTCTCCCATAGTCTTGTGCTCCCCTTTCTTGGAGTTTCAGGAGTGACAGAATTCCTGAATGTGGTTTCTTTTGTGAGTGTAGCTGCTTGGAGAGATGTGCCTGAATGTAGATCTTCACATAACTTAGACCTCGAACAGTAAAAAAGTAAAAAAGTTCTGTAAATTAGGATTGGATGTTTAAATCTGAGCCCAAAAATTATATGGGGGTCCATTAAAGCTGTGAACTGTGTTGTGCAAAACCCTGTATTTTCATCAGCCTCCTTTGCACACTTAACCCATAAGGTACAGGCTCCTCCAACCGAGTTTGCACTGTGGTGAGGCAGCTTTCTGGCAGAGGTGGCCCCAAGTCCACATTTGCAGAGCAAAGCCTGAAGGACCTTGCTCATATTCCTTTGGCAGGACAAGGTGTGCCAAGTTCTGGGGGTGCTGCTGACACTTCCTGACATTTTTCACTGGTCCATCTGCCCCAGTAAGTGACAATGCAAAGCAAGAAAGATGACTGGGACTTCTGGAGGGACCTAGGCTTCTTCTTAAAGGACTACTAATATTGGCTGCTCCAGGAGCAGATGGGATTTGCAGGAACCCCAAGCTCCATCTGTTCACAGTAGACATGATGAGCCCAAGATCCAGGGCACAGCTGAATGCAATGGCCAGCCCAGCATTGTCAGCTGGAGGTGAGGAACAAGTGGGTCAGAGCAACAAGATTAGAAAACAAGCAGTAAAGGCTTCTTTCACTAGAAGATGGCAGAAAACACTTTTCACCACTGTTGAAATATACCTGTGGTGGAATTGAAAGTCCAGCAAGGCCACCTCCTAAATACATCTGGCTGTCCTTTGAACAGCCTTATTTCCCCTTCTAAGCTGCCCTTGGCTGTGGCTGCACTGGAGGAGCCAGAGCTGACTGCAGCATGCAACCTTTTACTTAGTGGGTGGAGCTGGCACAGCAGCATTTGTAACCTCAGAAGCTTGAATAACCCAGTTTCTAAAATCATCGTACTCGCCAGCCTATGCAAAGAACATATAATTAGAGCAGCCTTGACTATTTCTGTTGAAATAGCTCTTGCAGCTTCTTGTTAGTTCTGATAGCAGGAATGTTGCTGCTTCTGCACTAATTGCTGTAACAATCTTCCGAGGGCTCAGTCCTGCAGTCAGTACGTACCATTCCTGCTGAGCATGCTGCTCTAAACTGAGGGACTGTCAGCCCTGGCAGAGCAGGGAGCAGTGCTGGCTGATATTCTGCAAGATTTTCTTGCATAAAATGAAAAGACATTAGTACTTGTTATTGATACAGTTCTTCAGTGTAATCTGCTCAGCTAAACTCCAGTGTAATCTGCTCTGCTTCCATCAGGCTCTCCACAGCTAACTTCTGTCAATGGCCATGACCTCTACTGTGACTCTCAGGAGCAGTCTCTTACTGCTGCAAAAAAATTAGCCCCTTTGGGTAAATGATGAGTTCATCTAAGACAGCATCCCTTGCTGATTAGCTCATTACTTTATATGGGGAGAAGATGCTAAAGCTACCTTAGCTCTCTGTTACCTGTGACTTGTTTACCATTCTCCACAGTGGGAAAGCTTTCTCCTTGTTTTGGTTGTGGTTCTTAGTTAGCACCTGATATTTCCACATCTGGAGTATCAGGGCACAATTTGCCTCTCCACGGCATAAACTCCCAGAACTGCTCACCTCAGATGAGGCCACATTTGAAGTGGACTTGTTTTGTCAGCTATTGCAATCTCAAACTATAGCTGTGCATGCACAGAAGGCCAAATCAACTCTCTTTCCTGGAATGCCTGGGATCATCACAACTTTTCACCAAGAGGCAAAGCTTCCTGTTGAGAGCCTTGGCCAGTGTTGGTGGGGTCAGGCTAAAGCATTAGCAGACCAGAATCTTGCCCATGTAACGTAGGTTAGAGTGGTGTATTTAAAAATACTTTAACACAAATTTATCAGTCACTGCCTAGGGGCATTTGCCTGATATGTTGCAGTCGTCTGGATATTTTAGCAGAGTTTCAATAGACTTGCGTCAAAATCATTTCGCCATCATCTTGACATAGTAATGTAGTCTCCAGTGGCTGCAGTGACATTATTTTGCCATCATCCTGATATCATCTATTACAGCATTGTGGTCCCCGTGCTCTGGCATTGCTGAGCACTTTGCCTCATTATACTATTTTCATAAGCCTGTTCTGAAATTAGTGCAAAATAGCTCTGGTTTTCATAGCACATTACATGTATGGGGGAGTTCCCTAAAATCAGAAAAGATATTTCAAGTATACTGATCTGCTATTTTAAGAACACTCCAGATTTTTAACATTTTTCCTTTAAATGACCAAAATGTTTAATTCATACAAAACTGCCAGAAAAAAATGTTCTCTTAGGAGGTAAATGATGTTTTACTCAGAGTTTGGCAGGAGTACTGAAAACTGGGTCCAAATTATGCTTTGTTAAACTCTTCATCATTAAAAGCAACATAAACTTAATCTTTTTGGGGTGTACACTGGAGGAAACATTGCTTATTGGAGCCTGAAATAGCCTCAGTATTCTTGTATTTATGATCCAATGACTCCTATGTTTGGGATCCAGCTTATTTTTAACAAGCTCAGTTCTTTACTGTATCATTTTAAGTCTTGATCACAAACGTGTCCCAGATATCTTCAGATGCACAGACAATTTCAGAAATTGAGAGTATTGCTGAATTGTCTTGGATAGGGAAAGGCTTATGTCTGGGCTTAGCCTGGCTGCATTTAGCTAAAGCCATCCTAAACTTGGCCATTTTCTGAACTTAAGACATACAATTTCTCCAGTGGGATTGTTCATGTGAACATTAAGTACATACATAAGTATTTGGAGAATCCAGGAGTGCAAGAGACAGATGTAAAGATTCTCACTGACTTTAGTGGCTTTAAAATGGCTTCAGTAGCTTTACACCAGGTTGTCAGAGAGCTTCTACTTCTCATATTTGTAGAAACAGGAGAAAAATTTAAGCTTGGTGCATCAGTCAGTGTGCAATGGTGATCCTCTTGCAATCCTCTAAGTACTGGAGTTTGAAACTGAAGTATGGAAAATGCTGTCTGTGGTGTTTCAGCTCCCTGTAAGAGCCAGGAATGCTTTCAGCAGGGGGTACAACACTGACATCACTGGAGACCCAGCTGACACAGGACTTGATGCTAAGTAGCAGTTCATATTTTGCAAGCTTTTTGTCAATCGCTGTATGGTCCCTGCTTCTTAACACCCTGCCTTGGTAGTCTCGTATCTCTATTCCATGGGTCTCTTTTTCACCTTTTTAGTTAATCACATTTTCTAAAGAGAACAGCAGTAAAAAATAGGTACCCAGTGAAGGCATTAATCCTTTTTTTCATGCCCTCATAGGAGGCCATCAGATTATAAACAAAAAAAAAAAAATTAGTTTGATTATTTCTTAATTGGGAGAAAATAGCCAGGGTTTCTTTTTTTTTGCTATTGATGTTACCCTTTTCAAAAGTACACACGTAGCAGGAGTTTTAAAGTTTCAGCTTTTAAAGTATGTTGTCTCACATTCCAGTACTGATCCTTGCAGTATTGTCTCTTGGTTGGCTGCCCTTTCATTTCTCTTCAATTACAGCTCCCTCAAAAGCTGTATAGAAAAAGATGCAAAAGAATAACACAGGCCATTATTCTGGGCTTTCAGTGGTGATAGACTACACTATAGCAGACATTCAAATAGTGACTGAACTATCACTCCCCTCAGAAGCTGTTCTAACAAAACACCACCAACAAAATTCATGGGGTTAGTTAATGTTTAATTGTGACAAGTTATGGGTTGATATGGAATCACTTTTTGTTCAAACCCAGAATTACCTCATGGTTCTGTTAGCTATATTAAATCTTCATTAGTCCAAAAATGAGACTGAAATCAGGCCATTCATACACTGACATCTGCTGAGCTTGCAGATGAATAAAACTTTGTGCTTCTTCTCTACATTCAGTGCGTTGGCAAACAAATAATTATTTTCTGTTTCTATTTTGTTCATACAAAGCCACCAAATCATGGTGCAAATACATGCAATAGTAAATCTCCCATTGTCTCTAACTGGAGCCACGTCTGGGTCCATCTATATGCAAGTTGTAAAGTCTGTCCTGAAAAAAGCTGCCTGGTAACCCTGTCAGTATGCCAGCAATCATAAATGTGGTCTATTTTACAGGGCATGCTGGAAAACTACTTGTGCTAGGGAAAAAGTTCCTGACAGCAGCAGCCGCTGTCCCTGGGATGGGAAAGCAGGCACGTCCATTAGTGATTCCTTTGTCAGTAGGAGCAGCTTATCTCCATAATGCAGCCAGGGGAAGGCTGAATTCCTATCAGGAAAACAGACAAGTAGCTACTACTATAAGCTGAGTGGGAGGAGAAACAGAATGGGGACCACGTCAGTGGGACTCTGCTGAAGGGAGTGAGAGGGGAGTTAGATAAAATGAAAATAGGGTCAGTGTCAAAATGTTTAATTAAGAGGCAGAAGCAGTGGAATGAGCAGGAACAGGAGATCACAGGAGATAAAGGGATGGTGGGGAAAAGTAACAAAAAACAAAAACTCAAGGATCATTTTTGAATTCTCTGGGGTTTTTTTCACAAGGATTAACATTGCTCTGGAAAAGAATCTCCACCTCCCTTACCCTGGTAGAAGGTGCAGGTGTGAAGTCTGAGAGGGTTTCACTGATCATCAGAGAGGAGAGGGGAGACCCTGGGGAAAGGGACACTGCTGCCAGAGGGAAGGAGATGCTGTGTGAGGAGCACCTCTTCCATTTCAGTGTAGGTGAATAACGGTAAATGGTCACATCAGGGACAGGCAGGTAGAAAGCCCCTTCGCCCCAAAGGCAGGGAGGGAATGGCTTTTGTGAGCCCACGTGCTGAGGTTGATGGGATGAGATGTGTGAGGAAGAGCTCAATGTGAAGGAAAAAGGGCTTTTCTCTGGGTGCCCACAGACTAAAGCCCAGCACAGAGTGTTTAAAATGCTTCTGCCAGGATCTGCTTGCATCTTTCATTTTAAAACAATGAATATAACTATTGCTAATTTATTGTAGGATGCTCAGAGCTGGCAGATCACCAGTGTTGTTTCTTCTCTTCTTGGATTAACCCAGTGTTCTCTGCATTTCCCTGAGCTGCTGCCACCAGGGTTGTTGTTTTGAATCCTGCAGCACCAGCTCAGTCAATCACCACAATCAGTGCTGGCATTGAGACACAAAATAACATGGAAAAAACCCACTGTGTAACCCAGGGAAGGGCAGGGTGGCACTGTGAAATCAAGAGCAGACACATCCTGCCAGTGGCTACATCATCTCCTCATTCCCTGCTCTGTGTTTATGTGTATGTGTGAGTATGTACATGTGTTGTGGCTTTTCTCCTTCCTCCTACAGGTTTGAGAAACTCGGCCCAATATACCAGAAAAACGTACTGAAACAGCAAAATATTTAATGGATCCTCTTTATGCCTCAAATCCAGTTCAGGCTAAGGAGAAAGGGGGAAGAAATTGTGATTAAATANCCTGGCAGTAGCACAAGGCACTTATTTAGACAGGCTCTGTATTAAATGTTCCCCTATGCCTGCTTCTCTCACTTGCTCCTGCCCTTTCCCAGCTGATACTGAGAATTGCTCTGCTCCAGTGGTGCTAATTCAGGAGTATGGTGCTGGCTTGCTAGCCTGTCTCTGAGAAACGCTCTCCTGCGTTTTTTCCTCTTAAAAAAAAAAATAATAAAATTCCTCTGGGCTCTCCTGCTGTGGGTTCCAGAGATCTGGGTTAGCTGGTGGCACAGCAGCGATGTGGCACCACAGTGGCACAGCTGCTTCCCAGGCAGGGGGGAGCTGGGGACCCTCTTCCCACGAGGCTCCACCAGCGGTTCCCTCTGGGCCCCGCCGTGTCCCCCGGGCAGAGGGGGCTCCGGGCCCCGCCGTGTCCCCCGGGCAGAGGGGGCTCCGGGCCCCGCCGTGTCCCCCGGGCAGGGCTGGAGCGGGCTCCGGGCCCGTCCGGGGCTGAAGCGCCACCAACGCGCGGGGAGCGCGGCGGGCCCGGGGCCAGTCCCGAGCGGGGCCAAGCACCGCGGACGTCACCGCTACCGACAGCTCTCCCGCCAGCCTCCAGTTCCTTCCTGGCTTTATTTATTCCTTGTGGTGAGCACCAGCTGAATGCGCCGTTTTATCCCCAGCAGGACAGGGCACACCCAGCGAGGAGAAGCAGAAAGTTCATCGCGACTCCAGCCAAGCTGGGAGTCTCTCCGGGGTCACTGTCAACACGAGCGAGTGGGGTGCATTTGGCTGGGGAAATGTGACGTGTAAAACTTAAGGAAGGAAGCAAAGCCAAACGTGTCAGCTCTCTCCGAAATAGAGCTAGGTAAACCTGCTGCCTATTGGGTGGTAGCCCCTGTTTCCTAGAGTAAAGGCACAAAGATACCAGATTGTGACTGAAAACCTCATCTTACATGTTTGCCGCTCTGGCACTGTATTTTGGTAGTTGAGGAATTGAAATTTTTGAAATTAATGTGTATGTGATTGCTTTCCTTGTGTTCTTCTGTGATGCTTATGTCTGGGTGGCACACCCCAGAACATCCCACTGATTCTGAAGCTGATCTTTCTGCTTTGGGACTTCAATTCAAGTTTATCTTACTGCTCTTCCCAATCCCTGTAAGGTTTTTATTTAGCACCTAACACTGTGTTAAATTATTTTTCTTCCTTCCCAATACACCATGTACTTAGGGGGCTGCTGAGAACCCCATGCCCCAAGCTGTGTCACCACTTGCCCTTCAGCTGATTCCCCAGCAGCCCCCATGGCAGAGAAGAATATTTCAAAATGTTGCTAAGCTGACACCATTTTTCTGCATGCTTCCCTCATAAAGCCAGCTGACTTGGGGGAAGTAATTGCTCCATCTTTGGCTTAAGATAACTTCTGACACCATGTAATGCTTTATAAATACTCGGGAGGCAGGTTTTTCAGGAGAGAAGGCACACTACCTATTACGTGCATGAGCAGTCAGCTGTGGCTCATTTTACTCTGGTGTTTGGAAACCTCTGGAGTTCTACTTCAGTAGAACCAGGATTTCACCTTTTTGGCAGACACAGGATTCTCATAGTAGTTCTATTTGATTATCAGCACAGTCATATCTACACCAAAATTATTAATTCATTTCTTAGTCGTGTTCCTGCTTGCAACCAGGTACCTCACCCCTAATACTCTTTGGATAGCTCTGGTATCTTCTCATGTACAGTCCTATTTCCTTTGTGGACACAGCACTGAAATATGACCAAGTGCCAAGCCATGGTGCCAAGGTATAAAGTGCATATGAAGAGCAGACTAGCTCATCAGCACAGCAACAGTGCCATAGCCAGGGGTTTGTGTACAGGTTACATTTTTGTGTGAACTGAACTATGCTATAAACACGAGAGAAAAAAATCCCAAGTCAAGGAGAATACTGTTACATAAATAAAGCCGTATTTATTTCTTTGGCCTAAGAAAATGTTTTGACTAAAACATGGAGGGAGATCAAAGAGGCAAAAAAAACCCAACCAAAAGTGGTGAGTCCAGCTTCCCTCTTATAAACTGGTCAAATGTTCTTAAGCCCTTCAGTGATCATAACTGGACAATGCTGCAAAGCACACAGGAGGGGAGTCTGTTCTTGACTAGGTTCTGACTAACACTGACAAGTTAACTGAGGGCGTAGCTGTGGCTAAACCACTGAGCAGCAGTGAATACAGTGAGTGGGGCTGTACTTTGTTTGAAAATGAAGCTTCCTGTCATTAAGAACACATGGAAATATCTGAGGAAAACTGATTTTTAGAACACTTTAGGAAATGGTCAAATTAGGTCTGACAGAATAGTGATATGTAAAACAATGAATCTAAGACAAAAGGTGCATCAGGGAATTCTCAAGACATCTTTCCTAATAACAAAGCCAAAAGCCACGCAAGACATGGAAAGATAATTTTCTTTCAAGATACGGATTTTTTTTCCCTAAATTTCTGGCATGCTCTTCCTATTCAGCGGCCTGGAAGCCTCTCCTCCATCTGCCTGCAATGCTGAGTCTTGCTTGTGCAAGACATCACCAGTGAGCAAAGTTACTCAGACTTCATACTCTCAAACGAAGTATTGCTTTTCTGCCTGTATGAGAAATAAAATATTGAGACCTTACTAGTATTCAAGAAATTCAAAGATTAAATGTTCAGAAACAGGTCATGAGCTTATCTACACTGATGTTAACTAGGATAAAAATCTTAAGAGATTTAAATGCTTATGATTCACAGCATATGTAAGTACTGACTGATGAGACTTAAGGAAATATTTCCCTCTAGGGCAGGCTTTTCCATAATCAACCATTGCAGGCACACTTCCTCTGGTCTGTGATACCAGTCTGCAGGGACAGCAGGTATGACCCAGGATGGCAGCTCCCATCTTCCTGCAAGGTAACAGCTGTGCCTGGCAGTCCCTGTTCTCTTGGAGCCATGCCTACTGCAAATGTGCAGCCCGTTTCGGGGTTTCACCAAGGAAATATGGTGGGGTTCCACTTACTTGTTTTCCATGATTTTAAGCTCCTTCCCAGGTAACCTTGTTAAAAACACTTCCAAAATTGCTGTGGCTTGATTGTTCATCTGATGTTACACCCAACTAGCCAGTGACTGGTCCAGCAAGGAGTGTTCTCATACATGTGTGTTGCTGTTGAAGACTGACCTGTTGCCTAGGCAGAGTGTAATTTCAGGACAAGATTGCAGTTAGCCTGGGAAAAAAAATATATGTATAGGGAAATTACTTCATGCTCTACTCTGGGCAGAGTCTTGCTTCTGTAGTTACCAACCGCCTTACTTCAAGACCAGCAGAAACTGAGTAGGACTGTCAGGAAGGCAGGTGTGACTTTGAACAAGTATGGTCCTGTTAGATCAGCAGTGAAACCTGTCGTGTCCTGCCACCAAAGACAGAGGTCCTGTCAGGCTGCTGCTTCTGTGCTGTGAAACTAATGTATGGATGTGTTTGTAGGAAAAGAGAGGGTGTCTGATGTGCACAAGTAGAGGATCAGCAGCTGGGGTGGGTGCCTGTGTCTAAGGGGCAGCTTTATACACTGAGTGGAACAGCTCAACATCCACCACAGTGCTGTGATCTTTAACAAGTCTCCTGTACTGTGAAGGCACTGAAAATTGAAATCAGCTCCCTTCTCTGTTGACAGCTCTTTATGATCCTCTCACTGGAAATACTGAAGTCTGCAGCTAAAACAGAAATATGTTTAAGAAGTATACTTTTCTCTGTGTTTGCCTTGGCTAGAGGCTGAAGTGAACAGAGTGTGCAAGTGTGGTGCAATAAAAGAGGCTTCAAGAAAGAAAAGAGTATGAGATGTGTATGTTATAGATGTAAATATCACTAGCAGAACTGTGCTGCAGAATAAATTGAAAGCTTTATAATGGATCTCTGTCAAGAGGTTGCATAATGGTTAGGAAGCCGATACATGGTTCAAATCTAGAAACAGCAGCAGATGGAAAAGTATTGATTTATATTAGTGATAGTAGAAAAATGAAGGAAATAATTGAGCTACAACAGCTAGTTTCATGCTGAAAGAACAGTGTTCACATTCCAGTTGCTTGCTGCTACTAAGTGTCACGGTGATTCCAGGGGAGATGCCTGTGTTTCAACCACTGACTAGCATGTTTGAGGGCCAAATAATTTAACAGCCATCAACACTGAATTTAATGGCGTTATTCTGTATTCAGCCAGTGCTATTGAAAGCAGAATTTTGTCTTGATAGGAAACAAAACCATCTGAATATATACCATCTGGTACTTCTACCAGATTCTAAAGTAAAAGATGTAAAAACTAGAGAATGGGGAAGATGTCAAAGATGCAACTATAGCCTCTTATATGCTGATCAATCTATACTGACAGACCCTGGATGACTTAAAAAATGATCACAAGATCACTCCATTCTCCACTACTGGAATGGAGTTTACATGAAATGGAAGATCACTGGAGCAAAGCATTCCAAATACCCCTTTTCCCAATTAAAATCCCTAATGAGATTGGAAGGGCACAGAAAGCACTTCCACTTGGTTTTATCCCTGTAGTGAGGGAGGGTTTTCTTCTGGTCACATAAAGCAAAATCTGTTCCTTTGTGCCACTTTTACAGGATCAGGCATTCTAACCGGGATTTATAATTCACCTGCATGGGGCTGCATCTAGACCGAATGGTCTAGGAGAGTTCCCTGTGGGTCCAAGATCCCTGGGTGTGCAAATCAAGTTCCTTGGTGCCCAGGCATCCAGGCTGCTTCCCGGGAACTCAGGAGGGATGGTGGTGGGTGGCTGGGTCTCCCTTGACAGGGGCTAGCAAGACAGCTGAGGCAGGAATCTGAAATGGGAATGTGCTCCTGTATGTTCCAGCCGAGCCTGAGCCTGTGGCATGAGCATGGGCAAACCTCTCAGCTGAAGGGCTGCATGCAAAGGGACTCCTGCTGTCTGTGCTCCCCTTCTCTCCCTTCATCTCTCACCTCTTCTCTGAGCAGAAATGCAGAGCTGAAGCAGGCCAGGTTCCAGTTGAGTCTTGTCTCCCATAGTCTTGTGCTCCCCTTTCTTGGAGTTTCAGGAGTGACAGAATTCCTGAATGTGGTTTCTTTTGTGAGTGTAGCTGCTTGGAGAGATGTGCCTGAATGTAGATCTTCACATAACTTAGACCTCGAACAGTAAAAAAGTAAAAAAGTTCTGTAAATTAGGATTGGATGTTTAAATCTGAGCCCAAAAATTATATGGGGGTCCATTAAAGCTGTGAACTGTGTTGTGCAAAACCCTGTATTTTCATCAGCCTCCTTTGCACACTTAACCCATAAGGTACAGGCTCCTCCAACCGAGTTTGCACTGTGGTGAGGCAGCTTTCTGGCAGAGGTGGCCCCAAGTCCACATTTGCAGAGCAAAGCCTGAAGGACCTTGCTCATATTCCTTTGGCAGGACAAGGTGTGCCAAGTTCTGGGGGTGCTGCTGACACTTCCTGACATTTTTCACTGGTCCATCTGCCCCAGTAAGTGACAATGCAAAGCAAGAAAGATGACTGGGACTTCTGGAGGGACCTAGGCTTCTTCTTAAAGGACTACTAATATTGGCTGCTCCAGGAGCAGATGGGATTTGCAGGAACCCCAAGCTCCATCTGTTCACAGTAGACATGATGAGCCCAAGATCCAGGGCACAGCTGAATGCAATGGCCAGCCCAGCATTGTCAGCTGGAGGTGAGGAACAAGTGGGTCAGAGCAACAAGATTAGAAAACAAGCAGTAAAGGCTTCTTTCACTAGAAGATGGCAGAAAACACTTTTCACCACTGTTGAAATATACCTGTGGTGGAATTGAAAGTCCAGCAAGGCCACCTCCTAAATACATCTGGCTGTCCTTTGAACAGCCTTATTTCCCCTTCTAAGCTGCCCTTGGCTGTGGCTGCACTGGAGGAGCCAGAGCTGACTGCAGCATGCAACCTTTTACTTAGTGGGTGGAGCTGGCACAGCAGCATTTGTAACCTCAGAAGCTTGAATAACCCAGTTTCTAAAATCATCGTACTCGCCAGCCTATGCAAAGAACATATAATTAGAGCAGCCTTGACTATTTCTGTTGAAATAGCTCTTGCAGCTTCTTGTTAGTTCTGATAGCAGGAATGTTGCTGCTTCTGCACTAATTGCTGTAACAATCTTCCGAGGGCTCAGTCCTGCAGTCAGTACGTACCATTCCTGCTGAGCATGCTGCTCTAAACTGAGGGACTGTCAGCCCTGGCAGAGCAGGGAGCAGTGCTGGCTGATATTCTGCAAGATTTTCTTGCATAAAATGAAAAGACATTAGTACTTGTTATTGATACAGTTCTTCAGTGTAATCTGCTCAGCTAAACTCCAGTGTAATCTGCTCTGCTTCCATCAGGCTCTCCACAGCTAACTTCTGTCAATGGCCATGACCTCTACTGTGACTCTCAGGAGCAGTCTCTTACTGCTGCAAAAAAATTAGCCCCTTTGGGTAAATGATGAGTTCATCTAAGACAGCATCCCTTGCTGATTAGCTCATTACTTTATATGGGGAGAAGATGCTAAAGCTACCTTAGCTCTCTGTTACCTGTGACTTGTTTACCATTCTCCACAGTGGGAAAGCTTTCTCCTTGTTTTGGTTGTGGTTCTTAGTTAGCACCTGATATTTCCACATCTGGAGTATCAGGGCACAATTTGCCTCTCCATGGCATAAACTCCCAGAACTGCTCACCTCAGATGAGGCCACATTTGAAGTGGACTTGTTTTGTCAGCTATTGCAATCTCAAACTATAGCTGTGCATGCACAGAAGGCCAAATCAACTCTCTTTCCTGGAATGCCTGGGATCATCACAACTTTTCACCAAGAGGCAAAGCTTCCTGTTGAGAGCCTTGGCCAGTGTTGGTGGGGTCAGGCTAAAGCATTAGCAGACCAGAATCTTGCCCATGTAACGTAGGTTAGAGTGGTGTATTTAAAAATACTTTAACACAAATTTATCAGTCACTGCCTAGGGGCATTTGCCTGATATGTTGCAGTCGTCTGGATATTTTAGCAGAGTTTCAATAGACTTGCGTCAAAATCATTTCGCCATCATCTTGACATAGTAATGTAGTCTCCAGTGGCTGCAGTGACATTATTTTGCCATCATCCTGATATCATCTATTACAGCATTGTGGTCCCCGTGCTCTGGCATTGCTGAGCACTTTGCCTCATTATACTATTTTCATAAGCCTGTTCTGAAATTAGTGCAAAATAGCTCTGGTTTTCATAGCACATTACATGTATGGGGGAGTTCCCTAAAATCAGAAAAGATATTTCAAGTATACTGATCTGCTATTTTAAGAACACTCCAGATTTTTAACATTTTTCCTTTAAATGACCAAAATGTTTAATTCATACAAAACTGCCAGAAAAAAATGTTCTCTTAGGAGGTAAATGATGTTTTACTCAGAGTTTGGCAGGAGTACTGAAAACTGGGTCCAAATTATGCTTTGTTAAACTCTTCATCATTAAAAGCAACATAAACTTAATCTTTTTGGGGTGTACACTGGAGGAAACATTGCTTATTGGAGCCTGAAATAGCCTCAGTATTCTTGTATTTATGATCCAATGACTCCTATGTTTGGGATCCAGCTTATTTTTAACAAGCTCAGTTCTTTACTGTATCATTTTAAGTCTTGATCACAAACGTGTCCCAGATATCTTCAGATGCACAGACAATTTCAGAAATTGAGAGTATTGCTGAATTGTCTTGGATAGGGAAAGGCTTATGTCTGGGCTTAGCCTGGCTGCATTTAGCTAAAGCCATCCTAAACTTGGCCATTTTCTGAACTTAAGACATACAATTTCTCCAGTGGGATTGTTCATGTGAACATTAAGTACATACATAAGTATTTGGAGAATCCAGGAGTGCAAGAGACAGATGTAAAGATTCTCACTGACTTTAGTGGCTTTAAAATGGCTTCAGTAGCTTTACACCAGGTTGTCAGAGAGCTTCTACTTCTCATATTTGTAGAAACAGGAGAAAAATTTAAGCTTGGTGCATCAGTCAGTGTGCAATGGTGATCCTCTTGCAATCCTCTAAGTACTGGAGTTTGAAACTGAAGTATGGAAAATGCTGTCTGTGGTGTTTCAGCTCCCTGTAAGAGCCAGGAATGCTTTCAGCAGGGGGTACAACACTGACATCACTGGAGACCCAGCTGACACAGGACTTGATGCTAAGTAGCAGTTCATATTTTGCAAGCTTTTTGTCAATCGCTGTATGGTCCCTGCTTCTTAACACCCTGCCTTGGTAGTCTCGTATCTCTATTCCATGGGTCTCTTTTTCACCTTTTTAGTTAATCACATTTTCTAAAGAGAACAGCAGTAAAAAATAGGTACCCAGTGAAGGCATTAATCCTTTTTTTCATGCCCTCATAGGAGGCCATCAGATTATAAACAAAAAAAAAAAAATTAGTTTGATTATTTCTTAATTGGGAGAAAATAGCCAGGGTTTCTTTTTTTTTGCTATTGATGTTACCCTTTTCAAAAGTACACACGTAGCAGGAGTTTTAAAGTTTCAGCTTTTAAAGTATGTTGTCTCACATTCCAGTACTGATCCTTGCAGTATTGTCTCTTGGTTGGCTGCCCTTTCATTTCTCTTCAATTACAGCTCCCTCAAAAGCTGTATAGAAAAAGATGCAAAAGAATAACACAGGCCATTATTCTGGGCTTTCAGTGGTGATAGACTACACTATAGCAGACATTCAAATAGTGACTGAACTATCACTCCCCTCAGAAGCTGTTCTAACAAAACACCACCAACAAAATTCATGGGGTTAGTTAATGTTTAATTGTGACAAGTTATGGGTTGATATGGAATCACTTTTTGTTCAAACCCAGAATTACCTCATGGTTCTGTTAGCTATATTAAATCTTCATTAGTCCAAAAATGAGACTGAAATCAGGCCATTCATACACTGACATCTGCTGAGCTTGCAGATGAATAAAACTTTGTGCTTCTTCTCTACATTCAGTGCGTTGGCAAACAAATAATTATTTTCTGTTTCTATTTTGTTCATACAAAGCCACCAAATCATGGTGCAAATACATGCAATAGTAAATCTCCCATTGTCTCTAACTGGAGCCACGTCTGGGTCCATCTATATGCAAGTTGTAAAGTCTGTCCTGAAAAAAGCTGCCTGGTAACCCTGTCAGTATGCCAGCAATCATAAATGTGGTCTATTTTACAGGGCATGCTGGAAAACTACTTGTGCTAGGGAAAAAGTTCCTGACAGCAGCAGCCGCTGTCCCTGGGATGGGAAAGCAGGCACGTCCATTAGTGATTCCTTTGTCAGTAGGAGCAGCTTATCTCCATAATGCAGCCAGGGGAAGGCTGAATTCCTATCAGGAAAACAGACAAGTAGCTACTACTATAAGCTGAGTGGGAGGAGAAACAGAATGGGGACCACGTCAGTGGGACTCTGCTGAAGGGAGTGAGAGGGGAGTTAGATAAAATGAAAATAGGGTCAGTGTCAAAATGTTTAATTAAGAGGCAGAAGCAGTGGAATGAGCAGGAACAGGAGATCACAGGAGATAAAGGGATGGTGGGGAAAAGTAACAAAAAACAAAAACTCAAGGATCATTTTTGAATTCTCTGGGGTTTTTTTCACAAGGATTAACATTGCTCTGGAAAAGAATCTCCACCTCCCTTACCCTGGTAGAAGGTGCAGGTGTGAAGTCTGAGAGGGTTTCACTGATCATCAGAGAGGAGAGGGGAGACCCTGGGGAAAGGGACACTGCTGCCAGAGGGAAGGAGATGCTGTGTGAGGAGCACCTCTTCCATTTCAGTGTAGGTGAATAACGGTAAATGGTCACATCAGGGACAGGCAGGTAGAAAGCCCCTTCGCCCCAAAGGCAGGGAGGGAATGGCTTTTGTGAGCCCACGTGCTGAGGTTGATGGGATGAGATGTGTGAGGAAGAGCTCAATGTGAAGGAAAAAGGGCTTTTCTCTGGGTGCCCACAGACTAAAGCCCAGCACAGAGTGTTTAAAATGCTTCTGCCAGGATCTGCTTGCATCTTTCATTTTAAAACAATGAATATAACTATTGCTAATTTATTGTAGGATGCTCAGAGCTGGCAGATCACCAGTGTTGTTTCTTCTCTTCTTGGATTAACCCAGTGTTCTCTGCATTTCCCTGAGCTGCTGCCACCAGGGTTGTTGTTTTGAATCCTGCAGCACCAGCTCAGTCAATCACCACAATCAGTGCTGGCATTGAGACACAAAATAACATGGAAAAAACCCACTGTGTAACCCAGGGAAGGGCAGGGTGGCACTGTGAAATCAAGAGCAGACACATCCTGCCAGTGGCTACATCATCTCCTCATTCCCTGCTCTGTGTTTATGTGTATGTGTGAGTATGTACATGTGTTGTGGCTTTTCTCCTTCCTCCTACAGGTTTGAGAAACTCGGCCCAATATACCAGAAAAACGTACTGAAACAGCAAAATATTTAATGGATCCTCTTTATGCCTCAAATCCAGTTCAGGCTAAGGAGAAAGGGGGAAGAAATTGTGATTAAATAATTAGTTTGATGTATTCTTAATACATGCTTTATTAGCATGTAACTAAGTGTTGTTAACTGAATGTGTTGTGTAACAGATCACACCTCCTTTACAACTGACACCCTAAGATAGAGATCAGTGCTTGTACAGGAGGGGAATGCAAGAATTCTTGTACACTTTGCCTTTTCAACTAGCAGACAAGCTCTGCCTTCTTCTGATTTCCCCACTTTTATTATCATTTTAGCAATGTCATCTCATGCTGTGTAAGTTCAGATAAACTAACTTCCTCATTTTCTGGGAGCTTTCTTACAGCACTGTGGCTTCAGTGGGCAGAGATAGAGTGTCATTTGTCTGGGACTGCTGGGGGTGGTAGGAACATGGGTATATTTGTGACTGTGAGCTTATTGATAGATATTCTAGTTGCCATTTTAATGGAAAGATTCAGCAACTGTGTCATTCAGAACATTCTACACATGGCTAGGTCTGGGTTTAAAAATGTTTGTTGTGGGGATAATTTCTTGGCTAGTGGCCAGCGAGCCGATGTCTTCTCTCTGCATGTGTGTTACCCACAGGTTGTTGAGCAGATGCTCCCGAGCAGGGCAGGCGGTGCAGTGGGCAGGACATGATCTGCTACGTGAGACTCTGACTTGGGCTTCAGTGTTCACTACTTTGTTTCCCTCTGAAATGAATCCTTAGCTAGAGCACGGAGTGCAGGCTATGTTTTTGACCAGCAGTTCAGCTTTCTCTGGAAACGTGGAGCATTGAGTGAAGTCCCTCCGTGTCCTTCAGCAGCAATTCCCGGCTGAGTGCTGCCGCAGGTGTGAACAGTGGATGGTAAAATCTTGGGCAGTTATGTTTGCACTTTGGCAGGGGAAAGGCTGCCAGCTGAGCTCCTGGTTCAATGAAATGCTGAAAAGTTAGTTCAGGTACAGAGGTGCCTGCAGGAGAGATCACCTCTCTGCTGGAGCTGAGGCACCGGCTGACGTACCTGCAGAGCCGCTGACGCCGAGAGGGCTGGGCGTGCTGGGAGGTGCCATTCCAGCATCCAGGCATGGCTGCCATTGCCCTAGACTGAATTATCCTCTCAAACTGGGGGAATAGTAGCCCTCATAAAGGGAAGTGGGTTTTTAGAGGTCATCTAAGTCTGCCACAACTTTAAAAGCATAACTTCTGTTAAGTGTACATCTTGCATACTCTTGAAAGTTTCCAAGGAGGGAGGCTCTACGACCTCCCCAGGCGATCTTTTCCAGTGCTTAACAAGCCATATTATTGCCAAGTGTTTCCTAATGTTTAACCTAAATTTCCTGTGTTCCTGTTTAACCCAATACTTCTTATTCTATCCACACTGGATGTGGAAGACTACTTAACTCCTTTCCTCTTTTAAGTGCATATGTATATTACATATGTAGTCCTCCACAGCCTTTTCTGCAGACTATATGAGAGCATTCCTTCCAAATCTCCTTGTAGCTTGTGTTTGCTAGGCCTCTGGCTACTCTCAGTGCTCTCTGCTAGATCTTTTCTGTTTAGTATCTTCTTTAAAGCTGAAAGGACTTGCCACAAACTGCCTACACTGCTCCTGCTGTGAAAAATCAGATTGTATTCTAAGCAAACATCCTCAGAATGGCCTGTGCAGCCCTTCTCACTTGTACTGTGTGCAGAAACTAAGTCATTCTGATCTAACACACAATGCTAGAGTAGAAGTATTTCACAGGAGCAAACCCAGGGCAGATGCCTACAGAAATGTATTTGACATACTTCCAGTTTGAGAGAGAATTTTGTAGGTGGAGGGAGACTGTATTTTTCCTAGCTTGCTTATGACCATGAGGAGGCTGATCCTGGAAAGCTTTAATAAAGTTGAGATTTATCTGTTGCTTCTCCTCTATTCCCACTGAAGGAAATTAAATTGGTTTAAAAAATCTATGTTTTTGACAGAGCCATGCTAACTGTTACTCATCTCCTTGTTATTTCCTGAGCAGTTACAAATAATGTGATTGTTTCCGTGTTTTTCCAAAAACTGACCTTCACTCACTGCTCTTTAATTCCCCATTACAATCTTTTCCGTCTCTGTAAGGAAAACACACTATCTGCTATTATTCTCTCTTCTGGATATTCACCCATATCCCCTAAGATCTCCAAGAAAACCACCCATGGCCCTGAGATTGCTTCAGGTAGTCCAGTAGGGTGCTTCTAAGATGAATTGTATCTGACCCAGCCAATTTAAAAGATCTGATTTATCTAAGCACTATTTAATCTGTTCTTTCCCTGATTTCACTTGTGTTTCTGCCTCTTTGTCACTGTTGCTGTTTCCCACCTAACCTCGTTTGACCTTTTTGGTAAAGATTGCAGGAAAAAACCTTCAAGCCCTCAGCCTCTTCAGCATCACCTGTCAATAACTTTCCTTGTCTTGTTCAATAGAAGGCCAACACATTTTCCTCTCCTTATGAAGTACCATTGCATCCTGTTTTCTTGTTGTCCTTTCTGCACCAATGTTCTCATTTGACCTTTGTGATTGGGGCTCTACACTCTCTCTTTTCTTTTCTCCTGGTCTTCAGTAATCTGACCTAGGTTCAACTTTCTATGCCTTCCTGGTGTTTGAAGCCAGAGAGGAGTCCATGATTTAGCTAAGGTGGTTTCTTACAACACTTCAAATGATTTTGCTGCTTTGGGATAATATGCACTCATGCTGTTAATAGAACTATTTTAAGGAACTATCAGCTACTCTCAGTGCATTCCCCATGAGATAATACTTAAAATTCTCTGAGTTTATTTAATCTGGCTTTTTTCAAGTCTATTGCTTCTATTTGCTGTTCATTTTCCCTTCCGGGAGCAGTGGGTTTTCTCATTCCATGATAACTGTCACCAAATTGCATTCTGTTTGCTTATTTTTAAACCTGTTTGTCCTCTTAAAATGAAGAGTAAAGAGTGTTCCCTTCAGCTTCTCCAGCTTTGTGTCCCACAAGACAATGTCAGCTTGGAGTTTGTCCTGTGATCCCTGTGTCCCAGCTGGCATCTCCATCAGCCTCCATCGTCTCCAGGGCCAGTGGTCAGGATGTGTGTATGATTCATCTTGTTGCCCTCCAAAAGAAGGAGTTCTGTCCATCTGTTCTTTGTGGCTTTACCCTGTAGAGCCCCACCCCCCCACCCCCCATTGTGACAGCACTATGGATTTTCAAGTGGTTATGTTTTACATGCCATGTTTTACAGTGTGGGATGAATGTGTCTGTGGACAGCATTTCGTCCTTCTCCCTGAACAAGCTCCAGTAGATACATTAATATTCTAGTCATGTGAATTATCCCAACAAGTTTCTTGTGCCAATTAATTCATAATTTTGAGCACGTATTAAAACTTCCAAGTCCTCCTGTTTATTCCATGTATTTCTTGCATAAGTTCTTGTGATTACTTTTTTGTGATTGCACCCAGCATCTATCAGCAATAACTCTGTGAAGTCAGCGGGTCGTATTTTGCTGTCATTTACATGAATGTCAATCCAAATGATTCTACTGATTGGCAAGAAGCTATTTCAGATTTACTTACATCAGAGTAAAGGAAGAATTTGGCCCCCTGAAATAAATTCTGTGTGAAATAGGTCTGGGCCAGTAGGATTATCATGTTTCTCTAATTGCTAGATGTGTTATATTGTATGTAATCAATGTAGTGGCAATAAAATGTGATTGCCACACCCAGACTATTTAATCACTGAGCTTCTTTGAATCCTTTAATTGTCCTTCGCTTGTTACTGTGCTCACATTAATAAGGTGCAGAGTTTAACATAATTGAAAAAATAAAATAATTTAAAAAGAGAACTCTGAGATGTGCATGCAAGCAGACTGTACCATGTATTTTGTGCTACAGCAAAGCAGCAGAATGAGGTAGAAAAAGTCAGCTTTTGAGGTTTTATTACTTTTTGCTTTGTGATGACTGGCTTCGAGCCCACACATTTCTTGAATACACAATAGGGAGTTGGGCAAGACTGCAGAAATAAATTTTATTAACACACAATCACTGCAGCACCAGACAGAATAATCTCCTTTAGTCTCCTGTAGCTGGCAGAGTCCTCTTTGTACCAGGTCAAGTCAATTAGCAGTATAATGTACGACAGGTTTTATTTAAAAAGGGTTTAATTAAAGTTTTGTTACAAAGCTCATACAAACTAACAATCTGTCTTTTAGGGATATGTATTATCTAGAAATTGATTTTAACTTAAACACTAATTTATAGACTGTCCCCTTTAATAAGTATAATTCCTTGGAAGATATTAAGGTCCTCCTGCCCCAAATAAATTCAGGTCCTGATTCAGCAAAACATGTAATTACTAAGGACTTCAATGAAGCCACTCATGCACTAAAAGCTGAAGGTGTGCTCCAGCACTTTGCTGAATCGGGGCCTTACTTACAACCCTGCCCTGATTGCACACATGGGCCAATTCAGCCATGTCTTTGCTGAGAAAGATACTTAAAACCATTTGTGATGTCTTTAAAATATCTCATACAGGCCAGTAAGGATGGGAGCATTTCCTTCTTCTAGATACAGATTTTTTCATAAGTATCTTCTCAGTTCTTACATCTAAATACAATGATTTACCTGTGCTACCTGTGAATATATTTTTCAAAAACAGAAAATATTCACCCTACTAATTATTTGATTTTTTTTTCTTTTTTCTCTTCCCAAGAAAGCAAAAGTTCTCTCCCCAGAAGATGCAGCTAAGTAGAGCTGCATTGACTTAAATGGAGCTGTATTAGTTTATGCCATTTAAGAATGGTAGCCCAAAAGTTTAAGTAGATGTTCTTAATGAAGACTAGCAGTATTACTCTAGTGATTGCTAACTACAAACTTTCACCTGATTCTAATCCCTATAGAATAAAAGTACCCCTAATAGCTGAAGAATATGTCACATTTCAGGATGACTGATAATTCATCATTATATGTGACTTCTTTAATTATTATTCACAAGCTATACAACTTAGAGTAACAAAAAAGTGACTAGAAGGGCTTTCTGTGTAGAAAAGATCCCAGGGGGTTTTTGGCTCTCTCCTGGGCAGTGTGGTTAACTTACACCAAAACCTCTGGCTCATTAATTTTCCCAGTGACCAGGAGCAGGTGAGCTGGGCTCTGCAGTGTGCCTCGGACACCCCAGAACATGCTGGATGTTTACAGCATGTGCTGGAGCCAGGAATGCTGGAGCCTGCTGGGGCAGCCCCAGTGGGGGGGTCAGACACTCCCCGTGCTGGGAGCAGGCTCGGGCAGCCCCAGCAGCCCCTGTTCTGGCAGCCACGAATCCACAACAATGGCCAGGGACACCAAGAAGCCTTAGAAAGCATCTGTCTTCTCTTCACAGCATATTTGGGAAAGTTGTGCCTTTTTGTTGTAGTATTTATTACCAAAGCAAAGCCTGCTCATTTTTTATTTTTACTTTTTAAATCTTTGAGACACATGTAACAGCAGGTCAGAATTTGCTTTGATTAATCTCCAATCTGGTTCTACTGTGTTCTTCCCCGTGGTGTAAATCTAGACTGCAGCTGGTAGGGGGTTGTATGCTTAAAAAGAAAAAAGCCTCAGCACCACAACATGCAAAGTTGCAGGCTTGCATTGCCTACTTCTACATCTGAATAGTCTGAAAACCAAAATATAATTCAATACTACTTTTCCTACCACCTTCTGCCTGAGCCCTCCAGAGCTGATGCATGGAAGGCAGGTGTGTATTTGAAATATGTGACAAGAGAATAAAATGGGGGGCAAGAGGAGGGAGAGAGAAAGAAGTGCATTCAGAAAACCTGTAGAAAAGAATAAAGAAAAACTTGAATAGAGCAATAAATTCTGTGGGACAAGTCCTACACTGACAGCTTCAGTGACATATCCCTTGATTTCAGGGAGGCTGCCGACACTGAGCTGCTCAGGAGATTTTGCTGTGATGGCCCTACTTGTTTGAGCAGAGCTGCTGGGTGGGGATGCCTGGCCCAAATATACATCACAGGCTGCCTGCTAGCTAGAAGAACAGGCTTGCTCATTTAAAATTGAATCAGGCTTCAAGCTTAAGTTTGCAACAGAGAAACATAAGGAATGAAATAGTGTGCAAAGAAATCTTAAGCAATCTGATAAATTCTCAAACCAAACTCTTCAAGATGTGTCCAGGAATAATGCCCAGTCATATTACAAGTTAAACATGCTGGTCAAAGCATATTTTACAAAACCTGAAGAGCCCTAGCACACAATAGGGCGTGGGGTTCCTCAGGAATAACCACCAGGCTCAGGTGTGCTGGGGCACAGGGCACAGCCAGTGTTCCACCAGGCATGGCTGGTGTTCCCCATGGAGGCTGCCAGGCTGAGGGACAACTGTCCCTGCAATTAAAGAAGTAATTTCCATTTATGGGTTCCTTGTAGGCCAGTTAAAAGGAATGGGGTATCTTTACTTGCCATTTTACAAGTCTATTTGTGACCACGTCCATAGTATATGGAGACAGATGTGTGGTCAAGGACTCAGGTACTCCTTCCCCTGGCTCTGCCTAAGTGTCCTCAGGGTGGTGGAATGGCTGTGTTGGAACGTGAGTGAACCCTCACAGGTTTGAGTACTAATGAAAGGAGCAGGGAGGCTGGGATGAGCTGGTGGCAGGGAGAGAGGCAGGGAATGAGGGATGAGGTGCTGGGAATGGTTGGATGTTGCAAGGTGCTGGGCACCAGCCAGTGCAGGTAACTGCACTTCCCAGTACAGCAGCTTCTAAGGTCCTGCAGTCTTCCAAAGGCATTTGCACATTTAAAATTAAGTGTGTTTTTAGAAATACAATTGAGTTTTGGGCCAAACTGATCAGCATTTTAAGAGTTCCAGCCCAGAAATGTAAAGCAAAATAAACCCAGGCCTCCATGTGCCAAAGCCTAATGTGTTAGCCCACTCTTTTATCCACCCTTTCCTTCCCTCCCCTCCAGAAACAGTCTCACCCAATTTTACTGTACTGTAATGGAAAATAGGAACCAGAATGCAGTGGGACCTCCTTTACCAACTTTTTTTTAAAGTCAAAGTAGGTCCCAGAGACCTCTCACCAAGTGATTTCAGTTCTCTCAGTCAAAGTAGCCACATGGGATAATATACAAACAGCATTAACCCTCAAAGACAGCAGAAGAAAGAGTTGCAGTGAAAATATGAAATATCTGCGAATGAATTTAGCTAGCATCCACCGTCCTTTTTACATTTGGAGTGATCTTCCTCTGGAAAAAAAATAAATTAAGGTCAACATACAAACTTCCTCTGCTTCCTGGAATTCTTACATATTTTCACTATGATAACATGATTTGTGTGTGTGTAAATGCGAGGGGAGAGGCAGCGAGAGCTGGCAGAAAGCCCCCTCCCCCTCGGTCCTGGGAGAATGCCTGAAGCATGAGCTCAGCTGTTCAGCTCCGCGCATGGTGTCATACACTTCCACAAGCAAATTCACAGTGACATTAAGAAAAGAAGATCTGGGGCCCTGGTCTCTAAAGTGTTCACAGTGTCCACGACACAGCTTCTACATAAAGGGCTGTTTATTTGTTGAATTAGCAAATTGGTACCCGTGGAGGGGGTTGAAAATATCTGAGCAATCCTAGGGTTTTCTTTGGTACAGTCAAAAAGTGTGTTTTCTTCTATGTGAGTTTGCTCTGACAGAAACTCAGGTCTTTGCATTTCTGCTTCCTCCCCCTCCTCCCTCATAAATAAATACCCTTTAAAAAAAGGTAGCTCACAATTAGCCATTAAGTCCTTTACTGGTTTAAAATAAATAGTTCCTGAAAGCTTAGGATGAGGATCTCAGAACAAAGCACATCTGTACACCATGGTGTGCTTCTGAGAAACAGAATTTAAATGATTTGCATATGGCCACCTAAATATTTAATGGGTTTGCAGTTTAGGAAAGCTGGCTTAGAACTAGGCTGTGCAGCCTATCACCTCCTCTGGCTCTGCTGGCTATGTTGGGTCAAACGTGTTGTTATTTTTAGGGCCTGATCCTGGAATTTCAGAAGCTGTTGTGGAGCTCTTGGCACCATTTTAAAGGGGGGCTCCTCTCCAGCATTGTGTCTGCACACAGCTGAGCCTAGGACACGTTCAAGTTTCTAAAGCTGCTGGAGTGCTTGAGAATCTTTAAGCCAAAACCTGGCAGTGTTGTTCCCTTCACAAAGAAGGTTCACACTAGCATGGTATCAGTTCTCAAGCTGCCTTACAGCCCCTCTTTCTTCCCCTGCCCCATCCCCCCGCTGTGGCCCGCTATGTACACGCTCCCAAACCCAGCTAAGCATTTCACGAGTGTGCAGGGCTGAATGCACATTCACAGGAAACAAAACCGTGAGATACTTTCAAAAATGCAGACACACACAACGCTTGTAGACAGCTACAGGCAGGTGCAGTGTTTGTGCTCCAACCGACTGTCCGGGGCTGCAGCGGGACTGAGGATTCCGATGGCACTGCGCTCCAAGGCCACAGTAAAATATTAACTGAATGGAAAAGTTAAAGAAAAAGAAGCAGCTCTTCCCAGTGGAATTGTAGCATTCTCTCCTCGTCACATTCTTTTGAGCTCATTCATTCCTTTGAGCTCCAATAACAAGTCAGCTCTTTGTATATGGTGAGACTTGTAATGGAGAAGAGAGAAATTCCCTCAGAAGCAGAATCGTGTCTTGCACTTTTTGCAGGGATCGCTATGCTTCTCTGCCAGCCACAGAGAGATTTCTTCCCAGTTCCACTTCCAGGCAGCCTCTCTGGCACAGACCTGGTCCCTGTGCTTTAGAGATCAAGTCTCCCATCACAAACATGCATCTAAATAACCAGCGTTTTTGGAGCTGTCGTTCCAAGTACTTCATCAGGGAAACACTGGGGCTGACGAGGCCAATAGCCCTGGGGAGTCTTAATGTCATGCAGAGTCAGGTTTTACTGGCCAAATCCCAGTAATCCAAAATTCCTGTTGATCCCAATGGGAGTTGCAGGTGCTTGAAAACCTCAGATTTATGGATCATTTCATTCATCATTCCACTGCAGCCTTGTCTGGACAGGAAGACAGTAACCTTTAAAGAGCAACACTTCACAACCATTAAGGAACTAATATTTTATGCATTTGTATCACAGTTGGCTCCAAACCCAACCTTGGCAAGTGTCTGGAGGTTTCTCCTGAGAGTCATTTTGTGTGTTAATACTGCTGCTCTGTTTAAGGTGTTTAAGGGTTGTTTCTCTGATCCTTCTTCATCAGAGGTAATTGAATAGTTTAGAAGCCCGATCACTGTTTGGCTGAGTCTTCCAGTCAACAACCCCACTGACTGAATAATCGCTCACAAGACACAGAGGCACAGAAAGATAAGTTTATCATAATTTTCTAGCACTCAGAACATCTTCAAAGTGCTTGACAGGCCACTAATTACATTTTTATAAACAGCTGTGGATTCAAATCTTGCCAAAATGCAGAAAGATTCCTGTAGCTCATTATTTCAATTTCCCTACTTCAGTGGTGGCTTTGGCAACAACATCCTCCACACAGTTCCTCACTTGGGGAAAAAAATTCCCTCCAGTTGCTTTGCAAGGAGGTTCTGTGCAACCCCAGGTGCCAGCCCCTTCCTCCAGGCTTCTGAGCTGCTCTGTGTTCTTTCTGTGCTGAGAGATTCATTTCACCACCCCCAGCGAGACAGAGTCTACCTTCTGCCTCAGGCAGAGCTGCAGCTCAGCCATGCCAATTATAAAAGATGCCTCCCAAACGTGTATTCCTGGTTTCCAGAGTGACTCCAAAGTGCTACCACACCTATCTTTAGAGTGGCTAAAAGTTACCAAGAGGCAGTGTGGTCACAGGGAGTCACATACCGTGCTGATGAGCATAGCATGAATTGCTAACTAGATGGTCAGGGACACTTGGATTTTCCTCTGGAATCCCTAAATGACACAGACAAATTTATTTTTTTCCTTTTTTTTTTCTTTTTACCTTCTTTTTTTTTTTTGTGGATGAATTACTGTCTGGGTCTCCATGCTTTGCTGGGATGTACCATGGCTTATTTCCCTCCTAGGCATTACACCCAAAGTTGCACTTGCCTCTTGCCTCATCTCTTTAGGCTGCTCTGTATCAGGTGAGCCCCACCTGAGAAAACGGCTCTGATCTCTGTGCTCCATTTCATTGCCATTGACTTCAATCCTGCTGTCCTGAAAACACTTTCCCATGGCCCCTGTGGAAGCTGTGATACATGCTCATACTAGCATTTTTCAAAAACCTTCAAAATAATATGAATTTTGAATGTGTGATCACTTTCATCCTTGGACTGCTGACTCCCCAAAAGCCTCAGAATCACTGTACCAGGAATTCTATCAAGATCTGTGGTTAAGAGGTGCAGCTGGAGCAGGGCAGCAAGACTGCTAGTACAATAATTGGGCAGCAGGCTAGGGTTAGGGTCATCTGTGCTATAGATATTTCAAATCTGTCCAATTAAACAATGTTAATTAGTGGTGGGTTTTTTTTCTAGTACAGTCAGAGCTGCTTTTCCCTGTCTAATAATGGAAGAATGCCACCACCTTCAGAAGTGATTTCTAAGGACTGATTAAGGAATATTTGTTCAACTTAGAGAAGAATGAAGTCCTACATATATATTAATACATCCCCACTGACACAGAATGGCTTTTTGTTGTTCTCCTCTGTCTGGAACATGAACAATTTATAGTCTCCTGCTGCACCTAGTGAATCTGACCCTTAAATTGAAGCGCTAGAGGTTCCTTCATTTCCAGGCTCTATCATTGAAAAAGAGGCTTCATAAAAGACTCAAGAGATGCAGTATGATGATGTTTAAAAGCCAGTCAGATACAGCCAGAAAATAAAGACATGCTCTGAAGCAGTTCCATGGCTGTCTTGGTTCACATTCACAACACAGAGCGAAGGTAAACTGCTTTCAACATGGATATGTGGGAAGAACTTGGCCTTGTACAGCTCCCTCCTTGGTACTAGCCAAGATAAAAATACATCAGGATTACCAGCATCTAGGAAACTAGCATATGGTGCTACCACAGAATGTAATATGAATATACTTTAGAAAACCATTATTTTTCTCTTCTTGAGAAGTTTCTCATTAATCTAGATGCCATTCATTCTCTGCCTGGATTTTTTCCGCATTTTTCCCATGAAAAGAGAGGATATGCTTGAATTAATTTAATTGCCAACGTTTTTTTTCAAATAGCTGTGGCAGAAATAACTTTTCCTAGCCAGGTTAAACAGTCCCTTCAGCTCAGCAGTTAACACTTATTGTTGCTGTCAGCCCCTCTGCATTGATTTGGGATCATACTGCTATTAGTGCTGAAGTGGCTTGGGAAGTTGCAGTGCTTCCTTTTCTCTCTCCTTTCTTTTTCCTGCAAGAGCAAGATGATCTCACCATAATCTGGCAATAAGTTGTTTTCAAATACTTTAGGAAGAGCCAGAGTGCTCCAAAAGAATTCAGGGGTTCATTTCCAAGCCAGCTGAAAATTGTCCCCAAATGAGAGGGCACCTTCCTTCACAATGTGGTGATCACTGTTCTTCTGTGAGGCTGTGATGTCTGTGGGAAATAGGCATCAGCCAAGCCCCCATGGCTGGAAGCTGCTTCCCACTGTTTCCATCCTGCCATGGCAAAACCCAGCTTCCCTCAGTGTAAAGTGTAAACTGCAGGTGATGCTGCTCCAAGCAGCAGTGGGTGCAGCTGGAAGGCAGAGCAGGATGATCACCATCACCTCTCCGAGAGGGAGGTGCTTTCCCTGTCCCAGCTGCAACAGCCACAACAGGAGGGAGGGAGCAAAGCTGATTCATGCCCTTCTCACAATCTTTACCTGCACAGGTCACACTGGCTGATCCTGTGAGGCTGTGCCCTGTTCTCTTGTTCTCAAATTTAATCTATTCTGCACGGTGCATAAACAAGTGAGAAGACAAAAAAAATGCTATCCTGTTTATTCTGTCATTTCTACCACCACTGTCAGCCTTGAACCTTTTGTATTTTTGTAAACATAGAACTCATTAGGGCATGCAACTGACTTGAGAAAAGTGATGGTAAAACAGGGAGGTTTTTTGGAGAAAAATACAAAACCAAACCCCTTCTATGAACACTGAGATGGGTATGGACCAAATTCTGCATGCAGCAGAATTGTCAGCATCTTTCACCAAATTCCACCAGTGCCATTGTACCCTGTGACATATCCTGGCAGCTCCAGCAGTAGGTGAGAGACAGACCAGTCTCCACCCTGGAGTACTTCCCTTGGGAAAGGGAAGACAGCAGAGGGGGTAGCTGGAATTAGAGGTGTGAACACAGCAGAAGGACCAAGAGAAAGCCTTAAGAACAGTAGGGCTAAATGAAAGAAACACTGTGCAGGAATGCCTTGGGTGAGCAGGAGCAGAAGATAGCAGGAGAACACAGGGTCCTGGGAGGGGGACAGGGAGGGCACACATGATGGAGCTCCCAAGGGCTCCCAGTGGTGTTCTCCTTTCTGCCTTTTGCAAGGGCTGGCAATTTAACTATCCCTCTTGGCCCTAATGTAGAGTAACTATACTCATCATCCTTTTGCACTTGCATGTTGAGTAACTGACTTGTAAGTACCTAAAAGTACTTAAGTTCAGGCTGTTTCTTGAGTTTTATGAGAAGTCTGAGGTTATTGGTCGTGTACTTTCCCTTGGAGGACAGGGAGGGTGGTAGCGCAATTTCTCAGGACCGTGCCGCTGTATTTATTTGAATAACAAAATGTACAGTTCTGGATGGATGCCATAGTTTTGTTGATATTGTATTGGACATAGAAATGTATCTTAATAGCTTTTATTCATTCCTGTACTGAAGGGAAGTAAAGCTTTATTTTTTGGCTCAAGAAATCTGACACTAGTGGAGACACCACACATTTCTGCAGAAGGCTGCAGCCTCTAGCAAACGCATATTTATATGACAGGATATGCTCAGTAGCCCTGGGAAACCAAGAATTGAAATCAATAATTTCTAGTAAATCACAAACTGACATTGGCAGCATCCTAGTCTGGCTGAGTATCTGTATCATCACAGACACTCTTCTTTAATAAACAGAACATAGAATGTTTCACGCATTGGTTTTACATTTTCTTGACAACTGCATAAAAGTATAATTTCAAAGCATGATCCAAGGGATCTCTGACAAAGGAAAGAGGGTAACATTTGTTTCTGTAAGCTTTATGGGTTTAAATCTCAGGGCCAATTCTGCCATCAGGTAGTTTATGAATATTCATGTAAATTGTTTTGAGTTGAAGAATATGTAACTTTGCCATGTATCTGGCATGGAAAGAATACTTTGACAGTCATGAAATAGAGAATGTTTTAAAAAATAGCTTTAGCAAAGAAAGGACAGCTTTAGAAATGAAAGGGAAAATTAAGGAAAAAAAGGTGTGTTTCCTGAGGAAAGCAAAATTATGTGAATATAGAACCATTTTCTCATGCTTAGATATTTAAAGCAATTTTGAATATCTTGTATCAGGTATGGGTCAGATTCTGCCTTTCTGTTGACTTCTAGAGGATTTGAGGCAGGTCTGTATGTCCCTGATCATTGCACTTGTGTATGAACTGTGTGATCCAGCAGTGAGAAACAGCAAGGCCAGAATTATTGCTAAGCCTTGTTGGTGTTATTACATCTTCTGAGTGGAGTCTTATTTGCAGTCAGGTAGAGGAGTCAAATAAGTGTGTCCTATTGCCTAGGCCTATTGTTAACCTGGAAATTTGGCAAGTGATGCCTGTCACTGTTTGCTCCTGATCCAATACCCCTTCCATGTGCTGGGAGCTGGCTTTGTGCCCATTTGGCTGCTGGAGCAATTGATAAATGTGACAATGCTGCTGAATGTAATGCTTGGAGAAAAGGCATCTCCTGGGGAGTGACAGGGGCTGTTTAAACAATGCCTGGGTGTTTGCAGGTACCTCTCACTTCAGCAAATGACACCTTTTATTCTTAGATATAACTGAGGCTGCAGGTGGAACGTGCAGCAGCCTCAGGCCTGCCATTCAACACACCTGCAGCCCAGCACAGGGTTTGTGCTCGCTGGGCAGAGCCAGCAGCAGCCACACCGAGAGCACACATCACAAGTCAAGAGGGAAGATGTTTTATGCACAAGTCAGAATTGGAGAAATGCCATTAATTATCAAACATTTCAATGTATTGCTGCTGACAATAGAGCTATTAAATGTGATATTATGTTCATTTGTATCAGCTTCTGTGCTTTTAATGAAAAATCTTATTAGCTGCAAGATGGTCAGAATTGAAATGTCTGTAAGTCTTCTACAAAAACAGCTCATAGAATCACAGAATGGTTTGGGTCGGGAGGGACCTTTAAAGGTCATCTGGTCCAGACCCCCTGCACTGAGCAGGGACATCTTCAACCATATCAGGTTGCTCAGAGCCCTGTCCGACCTGACCTTGAACGTCTCCAGAGATGGGACATCCACCAACCCTCTGAGCAACCTGTCAGCATTTCAGCACCCTGATCATCTGTGTGCTTTCCTCAGCACTTGGGTAATCGCTTCCATTTCTGAGAGGCTCATACATAATGTCAGCATGGGCCTAAGTGGATCTCTGAGCTATGCAAATAATTGATTTCTGAGTTTAAAAATTAAGTTCAAAAGACATCAATTTGAAACAAGCATTTGGCCACTAAGCAGACATTAACTACTTGATTTTAAGTGATACTTTAGTAGAAGACACACACTTTATGCTATGTACTTTTCTGAAAATACGAAGAAGTTACTCACAGAGTTGTCATCTCTTGACTCCTAAACAGAGAGAACAGATTGGTGTCTGTTTTTCTGTATAAAAGACAAATTTGTAATTCACTTTAACTTATATAATTTTCTAAAGTAGTTCATGTAACCACAGAAATGTTAGTATGGCCATCCATCCTTTGATGATTTTACCTATAGACCCTTCCATAGGAACACATGTAAATAATGACTTATGGACATTGAAGGACTTATAAAAAGTTGATCATTCATGTTCTTCCTTCATGTCCAGTGAAGACATGAAAACCTTTAGTTAACTGCATACAATCAAAATCTTTTTTCTTGAAGCTTATTTTCCTAAAAGTAACATTTGTTTTAAAAAATTGAAATGGTACATTACCAATTATACACATATACATGTATTTTTTCTATATGACTTATAGAATTACTCAATGTAGTGAGTATTACTGAGTGAGAAAATTAAAATTGTTTTTTGATGCATTTTATCTATTTTTAGGTGTTTTCCATATACTTCTAGTAGCAAAAAACCATGTTTTGATAGGACTGAAAAGAGAGAAAGACGTGAGATAAGAAAGATTAGATATTAGGAACAATTTCTGTACTGTGAGGTCCTGGCACAGATTACCCAGAGAAGCTGTGGATGCCCCATCCCTGGAAGTGTTCATGGTGAGGTTGGATGGGGTCCTGAGCAACCTGTTCTGATGGAAGGTGTCCCTGCCCATGGCAGGGGATTTGGAGGTAAGTGGTCTGTTGCCCTGGTTTTACAGGGCCCCATAAGTTGTAACACTGTAGCTGTAGTTTCCCATGCTTGTTCTGTAAACATGGTCCTTGTTTTCCTTAACCAACCAGGATTGTTTTGCACTTGTGGAATTGTTTTTCATTCCTTTCCCTGGGGTGGAGAAAAATAATTGACCATGTCTTTGTCCTATAAACCTTCAGGGGTGTTGACCCCTTTCACCAATCTTTGACTATCCTTAGAACCCTATAAAAATAGGTAAATAAAGAAAGGCAGGGCTTTTGGTCGGTCCTGCCTGGTGAAACCACTGCTGCTCTGTGACCCGCGTGTTTCTTCTGTTGCTAACTAACCAACAGTGGTCTTTAAGGTGTCTTCCAACCCAAACCATAGCATCAAAGAATGGTTTGATTCTATGAAAAAGGACACATTCAGAAATTACCTGATATGCTGTTTTACTCAACACGAAGTTACTGATGCTGATAGTATTGTGACTTTCAGAAATGAATTGAAATTTTGCATGCATTAGTAATTTCATCCCCAGTTTATTACAGTGTCCTGTGGGGAAGTACCTGAAGGACATGAGCCTTCCTGGTTCTGAGCATCAGCCTATTACAGTTTGGCTTTGCTTAAAAAGAAACTTGCTGAGAAGCTTGCACTACGACCTGCAATTTGCCCTGCAATTGTTCAGTTAAAGTTTCTCTTCTATCTTCTGTAGCATCAGCTATTGCCTGTGGTCAGAGACAAGATACCAAATTAGGTGGATTGCTGATCTGATCTATATAAGAAATCCAGTACTGGCTAGTCCAACTGAAGGTTCATCTAGCCCAAGCCATTGATTTCACCTGATTTCAGGTTGCAAATGTGCAAGTAGAAAGCATCACATGCTTGCCATCCATCTAGTTCTGAGCACTGACAAATTTGTGAATCCTTCAGTGAATCTGTGGTGAATCCTTATGCTGCTCAGTTGCTGCTTCCCTTCAGTGTACAAGACGTGCTGTGGTGCAGCGCTTATCTGCTCGAATTTCTGTTATCCTTTCTGATGTCAGGAACACCAGAGGCCAGCTGGAAGTCGGGCACAGTTCTCCTGAGAGAACAGAGTCCCAGCATCATGGTTACCTGGATGCACAGTTTAGCAGGTTTAGTTCCCACTAGCCCGGAAGATGCAAACCTTTTCTCTAGCCCTTGGCCATCTTACATTGGCAGTGCCTGTTGCTGACCCAACCCATCAAGGCTGTATCTGAGTGCACGATCCTTTTCCTTGGTGAACACAATTTTGGGCAGTTATTTAGCATATTGCAGCTATCCAGCTAACTGTTGTCCTCAGGTAGAAAGATACTGCTTTTTCAAAACTGTGGAGTAAAGGAAAAACATGATCTTGTTTGGGATATGTTTGGTTTCTTTTTTTTTTGGATTTTGTTTTGGTTCAAAGCGCTCTTCTCATCCTTTTGTTATTTTTCAGATAAAGTTATAATTTCTCAGCTCTCCAACTCTGGCTTTTGAATAAGACATCTCCATGTGGAAAGAAATGACACTAGTTTTATAAAGGAACAAAGCAAACTATATTTTCTATGGATATTAAAGATGCTAAATGAAATGTGGGAAACTACTGTAAAATTGATTAAGAATGTGATTAATCATAGCCAGTCAGGCCCAGGTTTGATGCCCAGCATTGGGAGAAGCATTTGAGGTGCTAGAATATGTTTTGTCAAGCCTCATGGCCATAACAGCCTTGATGCCATTAGAATTACATCTTTTCTGCAGAATTCTGTAAGTCACTTTTTCAAAGCAGGACAGAAGCATAGCAATAAGGTAGTCTGCAACATGCTTAGGGTAAGCCTAACCTGGAAAGATGAAATACTGCCCTGAAGAAGCCAGTGAAAGTTTTGTTATTGATTCCAGAGCAGCCAGGGATTCCCCTAGGTCAGCTAGAGTAAATATGCCTAAAGAAAGGGCTCATAATTTAATCACCAAAGACCAAAATTGCAGCCCTGAAATCCCCTGCTTTGCCATTACCCATTGCTGAAAATGAGTGATGTCTGCAAGGGATTTGTTAAATGCTTACACTGTCTGAAATTAGGCTTTTGAGCACACCCAAAGCTGTCCTTCCAACTGTTGAGCATCCCAGCACATACCATACAGGCCGACCAGCCCAGTGCACCAGGTTTGGCAGCATGGGCACACTTGGCACTGAGCTGCTGGATTGACATCCAGAGCCTACACAGCTTAAGTCAGCAGGTTTGGAAAAGAAAATGTTGCCATAGTTCTGTCGTGGACTAACTGCTACAAGTGTCTTGATTTGATTTCCCTCTGAGAGCACACTCCACCTTACAGAGAATACAAACCACTACCTGGCAAGCAGATCCCCTTGGCAACTAAAGGAGCAGCATCATTCCTGCTGCAAAGCAGGCACAGACAGGACTCCTATATACCCTATCCATGTCATCTTCCTGTTGGGGAAGGCCTTTGGTCTAGTTTTATGAAGTGAAAAAGCAAATGACAGTTCTTAGGAAGTATTGTCATCTGTCAGGAACTTCAAATGTTTGGCAAGAGTCATAAATGACAAAACTTCTTGACAATAACTGGTGTGCACGGAAGGTGCTGCATAGAAAAACTGACATGGACCCACTGTTCATCATCTGATCATGGTGTTGTCACAGAGTGTGTGAATCCCTGTGTGCCCCATGTGTTCCATACATGTGTATTTTAGTCCAAAATCTCCAAGGAGAAAGATGGGAGCCCTTACACACACACATGTCTTCAGGGGAGGGTCTCTGCCATTGCACACTGGGCAGACAGTAGCACCTCCTTCCAGGTAGAGCTTAATTCAAGCATGATGAATGGCTATCTTTACTGAGCCTGCTCATTTTAGGAGACTCCTGCTCAGCATGTTGGCTCTTTTAGATCCCATGCTGATGCCCTAATGCTGTGTTTGGGCCTCAGTCCCTTAGGCAGGGTTGTAGATTTGGTCTGGGCAGCCCAGCAAACCCAAACATCAGATGTTGATACACCTCCCCTTAATCACTGAAACCATTTGAGATCTGGCCCTCAGAGGCCGTAGAATTCAGGGTGTTTGCACCCACAAAAGTTTATTATTTTTGTGTTTCTTTTTTTTTTCTATTGACAAAATAGAACAGAGTAATTTTAAATAATATAGAAGGCAAAAGCACTAGAAAAGCAAACCAATAAGTTTCCAAACAATGCAAACTGAAATACCACAAATACTGCTCAGGAAAGGGGACCCATTGTTACAGTGTCACAAGCAAGCTGGAGGCTTCAGCAACTCTAAAAACCAATGTTTCTCTGTTGATGAACCGATATTGCCAATATTTATTACCTCGGGGTACAAAGATGGGTTTGGAGGTCTATAAGTTTACTGCAAATTGAAGGTGATTGCTGTCTGGTAAACTTTCAGGAAAGCGAGGCCAGATTCTGGCTCCACTTTTATATATTTGGTTACAGTAAAGGGGTTGTATTCAAATAACTTTCTTCCTAATTTTACAGAGCATAATTTACTCATATCACTATTTCAGGAATGATTTTAGAAAGTAGACATTTTATTACAAATGCTACTAAGTCTTCTACACCTCATCCATTGAGTCAGTGTACTGGGACAGCATTTCTAGCATCTCCAATTTATCAGGACAGGAGTGACAACTGTAGTGATTTAGCAAGGTAATAAAATGAAATTATACCAGCAATTATTGGTGGACCCCAGTGTGCTCTCCTGGCTGCCTGCAGCTTGCTCTTCCCAGTTCTTGCTGCACAGTCCAAGAGTAGGTCTGAATAGGTTCTCAGCTTTCAGTTGATGGTCTATCAAAATTAGTATTCAGAGGTTGCAGCTGATAGCAAGCACATTTATAGTCATATGAGAAGTGTGTGGATTTATGGGAGCTCTCTATTTGGAATTGTGTCTGTCTTCAAAAAGACATGTACATAGCACAAAAGATGAAAATGAAAGAACTCTGCTGTTTCCTTCTTGCTAACCTGGGTTCACCTGGGTGAGATGAGTTTAACCCTTTTGTGTAAAGAGTGATGAATATCATATGTCATAAAGGGACAGGAAACTACACTCTGTAAGAATAACTCAAACCTTTACACTTCATGCTTTGGGCTCTCTTTTCAGTGATTTGAGCACATTGATTTGAAAGGGAAAAAAATCTATTAATTGCCAGTAGCTTTCTGACCTATCCAACTTGGTACTAAATGAACTTGAAGCTTTACAAGGAATGTGCTAAACATTCTAAGCAGCTCTTTGTGTGTAAAAATTTTGACCATAGGCTAATTAATTTTTGCCTTCATACACGGAGAAAAAAAATTTAAATCCTTGGATTTGTGAGGTGTCTAATTTCTGTAGAGAAGAAAGTGTTACTTCCCCTTTAAACCTGGAGCCGTTCGTGTGTGTGAGTGTGCGGTCTGTGTGTGTGAGTGTGTGTGTGTGTCTCCTCCTCTTTGAGTGACACAGCACTTAGATATGCCTATCAGTAACTTAAACCCCACAAACTCCACCTTCTAAGTGAGGAAGCTGTGGGTTGATGGAAATGTAGTGAGCAGATCGAGACAGACAGTGAATCATTAGCAAACTGCAACGCCAGGATGAACTTGTCTGGAACCTAAAAGGAGAAAACAGGCTGCGAGTCCTCTGCGGCGCTGGGTTTGCTCGATACAGCCAAAGTGGATCTAAAAGCCGGTTGATCCCCAGTCCAAGATGCTGCTGGTTTCCCAGCGGGTAGAAGCACCACGGATGGAGCCACATATTCCAGTAAGTAGCATTTGAAATCGATATGGGCTGGGAAAGTAGGAGCTGGTTTAAAAGGACTTAAACACCCTCGGAACAGTTGCTCGCCGGGCTCGGCACGGTCGCAGCCGGGCTGGAAAGTTTGCAGGGGCGGTTCAAGAAAGTGCCCACCGTGGGCTCGCTCTGCCCGCGGGTCCCGTGTGCCGGGGCCGCCGGAGGGAAGGGGACAGAAACTTGAGGGGGTAATTTCGCCCTCCATCGTGGTCAGAGCTGAAGTCGGACCACGGAGAGGAGGGCAGGAGGGAGGGGGTCCGTGGGCGTTAAAATGGTGGTGAAGAAGGTGATTTGCGGTGCGGTGCAGTCCCGGGCACGGCGGCGGGGCAGCCAGTGCGCGGCAGCGGGGGACGCTCCGTGGGTTTCCGTGTCATTGCTCGGGCGGTGACGCGCTGGGCTGCGGGAAGAGGCGGTGGATGCTGTCGGGGGCGAGCGGAGCGGGGACCCGCCGGTGCGCCCGGGGCCGCCAGCCCTCGGGTTCTCGTGTCAGTGCGGCCGGGCTGGCTCAGGCATCGTCCGGGGATTTCCAGCTAAACTTGGATCAGACAGGCAGGGGAGGATAAACCCACCATCGCCCGGGGACTCCGCCGGGAGGATGTCACGCGTGGAGGGGCTAGCGCTGGTCCCTCCAGTATAATTTTTTTAAATAACTCCTGGTATTTGTGTTGGCAGCCGCGTGCCTGGTTATTTTGGGAACCTGAAGCGCACGTTCTATAGGCAGGATTGTGAACAAAAGGCTCGGCCGAGCACCGAAGGAGCCCTGGGTTATTCCTGACGGGAGCGGGGAGCGCGGCGCTGAGCCCCGAGCCGCGGGAGTGCGTGTGCGGGAACAGCCCCGAGTGCGGGCGCTGCTGCCGCCGCGGCGCCTTCGCCGCTCGCTGCCGGACCGTCTGTGTGTTCGGAACAGAACGCGTGAAAAAAACGCGTGCTGACTCACGCTTTAAACTGTTTTGGTTTCTTATGCTGTGATTAAGATCGGGGTTCAGAGCAATGGCAGGGTAAGCTCGGCGCTCGCTGGCTCGGTCCCACGTTCCCCCCCAACGCATGGGCTGCCCCTCTCCCCCGTCAATAGCCGGTCCCTCCTCCCGGTCCCTCCTCCGCCGCCTCTCCCGGCCTGTTGCTCGGCCCGGAGGAGCGCCGGGGCCGGGGGCACCGCGGCTTTNTCCCCCCCCGCCGCCGTGCGGCCGCCCCGGCTGGGGCGGAGGGCGGGCTATGGGAGCGCCGGGAGGGCGGAACGCTCCCCCGGTTATATAACGCGAGTCTTCCCCTACTTAGCCCCGTAATCCTCGGGTAATGCCTAATGCCGGTGCCCCGGGGGGCTGCGGGGCAGGGGGTGGCCGCTGCTCCCGGAGCTCCCCCTCTGGGCCGAGCTGATGGGGAAATAAAGCTGCTGATGTGCAAGATAGACCATATGGTGCCTCGGGGAGACAGGGAGCCCGAACGGCTCTGAACCTGCCGGTCCCGGCAGCTGGGTGCTGCCCCTCCGGCCCGGGCGCCCCCCGGCGCACCGGCATCCCCGGGTCAGCGGGGCCCCGGCACCCCCAAACCGGGCCGCCCGGGCCGTGCCCTCCTGTTTCCTGGGAGGAGCTGCGTGCCGGGAGAACAGCGGTGGCGGAAGGCATTGATAGTGCCCGGGGGGGAACCCTCGCCCTGGGGAGAGGGGGGAAGTCCCCGCGCACGGGGGGCTCTTCCCTGCGGCCGCGCTCGCCGAGTGCAAGGCAGCGAGAGCGGTTTGAGTAAGTTACACGCGAGCACCTAAAAAAGCAGCGATCTAATGCTGGCACTGCCCATTTTCAGTTCTCTCTCCCTACCATATGTTTAGAAGGGAGAAAAAAAATGCGCTTTGGGAAGGATGCTCTCAGCTGAAGGAGGAGGTGGGCTGGGGGACGAGGTACAAGGAAATTCCATGTTAGGAAAGCATTAGCGAGGGGTGACTTCTAATGTTTTCCTGCCACTGACGTTGACAGTGACACACATGTGTGGGTTGATACTGGAACGTCACAGAGTTTTTAAACTCAACCAGGAAATAGTCTGTTGCTCAGGGATAAAAAACAAATAGTCTGTACTGTAAGGCAGGTAACATGCAGTTAACAGCCCTCGAGTGAGTGAAAAGCTGTTCAATGTTCACAATTGAGCAGCCCAAATTTAATTCAGCTTTTTATTTTCAGAGGGTTTTTTTTCCTCTTTTTTGCATGTGGTTTTTCAACTCTATTTTTATTCCTTTTAAGTACTACTTGAAAATCAGAAAAGCACATATTGACAGGGCTTTGCTTTTGGTTCCTTGTAACTAAGTATTTTGAACTGTAAAATGTCTTGGATTTTTTTAAAGCTAAGGTTAGAGGGTTTGAAGAGGGATTAGTAATTAAAGGAGGCAGTTATGTTTTTAAAAATCTTTTGTATAACTTTTTCTTAACACAGGTAATTTAATAAATACAATGTATTTATAATGTAATACAACTGTATTTAATAAATACAANGCTCGGAGGGATCCCGGGGAGAACGGTCGTTTCTGGGAAGAAAACGGGCTTTGATTTCCTTTCACACCGCCCCCCCTCCGGCCTCCCCCCGGAACAATAAATTAAAAGGCCGCTTTTGTTTTCCACGGTGCTGCCGGCGGGGGGGCGGCGGAGCCCGGGGCCGGGGAGCGGGGCGGGAGGCGCCGCGNNNCATTGATAGTGCCCGGGGGGGAACCCTCGCCCTGGGGAGAGGGGGGAAGTCCCCGCGCACGGGGGGCTCTTCCCTGCGGCCGCGCTCGCCGAGTGCAAGGCAGCGAGAGCGGTTTGAGTAAGTTACACGCGAGCACCTAAAAAAGCAGCGATCTAATGCTGGCACTGCCCATTTTCAGTTCTCTCTCCCTACCATATGTTTAGAAGGGAGAAAAAAAATGCGCTTTGGGAAGGATGCTCTCAGCTGAAGGAGGAGGTGGGCTGGGGGACGAGGTACAAGGAAATTCCATGTTAGGAAAGCATTAGCGAGGGGTGACTTCTAATGTTTTCCTGCCACTGACGTTGACAGTGACACACATGTGTGGGTTGATACTGGAACGTCACAGAGTTTTTAAACTCAACCAGGAAATAGTCTGTTGCTCAGGGATAAAAAACAAATAGTCTGTACTGTAAGGCAGGTAACATGCAGTTAACAGCCCTCGAGTGAGTGAAAAGCTGTTCAATGTTCACAATTGAGCAGCCCAAATTTAATTCAGCTTTTTATTTTCAGAGGGTTTTTTTTCCTCTTTTTTGCATGTGGTTTTTCAACTCTATTTTTATTCCTTTTAAGTACTACTTGAAAATCAGAAAAGCACATATTGACAGGGCTTTGCTTTTGGTTCCTTGTAACTAAGTATTTTGAACTGTAAAATGTCTTGGATTTTTTTAAAGCTAAGGTTAGAGGGTTTGAAGAGGGATTAGTAATTAAAGGAGGCAGTTATGTTTTTAAAAATCTTTTGTATAACTTTTTCTTAACACAGGTAATTTAATAAATACAATGTATTTATAATGTAATACAACTGTATTTAATAAATACAATGGTTTTGGTTTTGTTTTTGTTTTTTACTGACCCTATTGTAAATGTTACAGTGTGGTAGCATTTGGAGATTTAAAATGGGATTAGGGAGCTGTTGTGCTAGATGGTTTCTGAACATGCAGGAAGATTACTGGAAGAGTTCATGATCCCAGGTGTCAGGCTGATACTCTTGCCTGACTTAAATGGTCACTAACCTGCCTGGGTGTGACTGTAGGAAAAGAATTGACCTAAGAATGGGCTTCATGAGAGAGACAAAAGTTAGGGAGGCAGAAGGAAACACAAGGGCAAGAATAACAGTAAGTAAAATCCCTGAGTTGTCCTGTAGGTTAAATACAATGCAACTCACTAGTTTCCAGTAATTTAATCAATAAATGTTCTATGTTACTTGCTACTCTGATGAAAGTTGCCTTAAAATAACTTTTATGAGTACATAGCCATGGGAAAGTGAAGTAAATCTTGTAGAAGCTGTGACAAATGGGTTTATCCAAACTGGGAGATGAAGTAGTAGAAGGCTGAGCTCCTGAAATAGGGAGAGGGGCAGAATCCCCAGGTTTTCATTGTTCCCTGGTGCTGGCTGTGTCGGCATTTTTCAGCATTTAGGCAAAGGTGACTATAAGTTACAATTCATTAGTAATTGGTATGGTCTCCAAATAAAGATAGCTAAATCAGTTTAAATGGTGCTGGCACCTCTCCAAGGAATCCTCTTTATATCTGACACATTTGCTGCAAACTTCTTTGAGGAACAATTAATACTGTACACTGCTATATCATCCTCTGTGGGAAGAGCAGTGATGTAACTCACTATGAAGGCTTTCTACCTGATTTTCCAATTTGACTTGCATTGTTTAAAAAAAAGTCAAAACCAACGTTTTGAACTGAAGGAAGCAGAAGACACACCAAGGCTTTGTGTTGAACTGTTTTGTATCAATATTGATTTTTTAAGGGGGTTTGTGTTATAAAGAGGGAGCTTTTATCCCCCTGAGCTCTTTGGCAATTATTTTCCTGCCATAAATGTTGATACGCACATAATGGATGTAACTAAAAAATCTCCTTATCCCAGCAGAAAAGGCTGACTGTTTGTTGGAGCAGAGAGAATGCTGAGAGTGTGAATAGACAAACCCATATGTCGCTGGTGAGAGAGATAAATGATGGACGAACAGGAGTTGGTTACTATGGATCAGCACAATAAACCAATTCCCATCATACACCTCTCTTAATAATATACCAGTCTCAATGCCATTGACGGGTAACCTAGGTAGCACCAGTCAACTGTAAGTTTTTCAACTGTTCTTTTATACATCTCAAAGAACAGTTGGAACATTTCTAATTTTTTCAGATGTTGAGTTCTAAAATTATGTAGAAATTCCTTCCTTGCCAGTAGTTTTGAAGGGGAACTTTAGAGCATGGCTGTAAAATGCCAAATGTGCACGATACCACTGTGTGCTTGTAGTAAGTTTTGTGTTGTGCACCCATAAAAGGGGTACCCTTGAAAAGGCAATCACTGAATAAATACGTGATGAAACTGGTTGGGTGTTTAGCACTGCCATCATCAGGGTTGTTTCAGGCTTGGACTGGCTTTTGGAAGATACTGGAATATTGTTTTAAGTGAAAATAGAAATAGAAAAATACTGTTCAATTTTTAAAAACAGCCCTGTAGAACAGGCAGTGATCAGTACCGCAATTTTAACTTTCTGTAACCCATTTCAGGGCTGCCAGCAGCTGGAGGGAAGCTTTGCAAAACAGTCTGTGCTTGTATCACGGTCTCTTTCCCTTGTTCTGTATTATTGCTGCTAGTACTTTGCACAGAAAATTGAAGTCTTTGTCATTTAGAGGTTTCACTTTATGTCCTTGTCTTCTGGTAGATATTTTTCGTTGCAGTTACTGCAGACTGGCCTGTTAGCTCAGTTCACAATGAAAGTAAATCTCAGGGTGACAGCATAAGCAGGGCTTGTGGCTCTTAGGATGTGACTCCATGGTTTTAGAAGTCACCAGTTGCACTACCAAAAATCAGTGCAGTCAGAGAGGGATAACTTGCAAATGAGTTAGAAGGAGTACTTATTCCTCTTGGGAGCCCTTCTCACTGGTAATATTTTTCTTTTTTTTTTTTTTTTAATAGAGGAAAAAGTATTACTAAGTCATGACTTTCCTTTAAGAAGAAAATACTTATTTTGTGCAGCATTTACTTGCCAAGTTGCAGTAGGTCTTTCAGAGCGGTTAACCTTGGTGTGCACCTGCAAGGTGTTCGTTAGGTTGGGTGGTAGGAGAGTACACCCAGCTTTCTTCTTTCAGGGCCCAGCCGAGCAGTCCTTTTTCATTTTGTAGTGGATGAGGCTCAGATTTGATCCAAGAATTATTGGCTCAAGGATCAGGACTCTGAGTACAGACAGGGGCTTGTTGTGTGCCCCCACCCTGCTCACTCTCGCCTGATGGGGGAAGTGAAATGGAAGCAAAGCAGGGCTCAGTGTATTATCTCTGATGGATGAATTTTACCTGGCTCTTTGCTCCTGTGGAGAACCAGTTGTGCCCAAAGGGAAGAGCAGAGGAAAGAACTGAGGGTTTCCTTCCTCCTCTCCCTACCCACTAGCCAGCTGGACTGGCTGGAGGACACATGCTGTGCCCAGGGAATGTGTGGCTGGAGGCTGTACCCGTGGGGCCAGTGGAGAGCCAGTGGGGCCCAGGCGTGGGAGATGCAGCAGGATGCAGGATTTCATATGGCCCTTTACTCGGAGTGCTGCCTCATGGCTACAATGAGCCATTGATAAGCACTGACCTGATTAAAGGGCTGCTGCTCACAGGAGGCTGGGGTACACCCCGGGCCTCTGGCAGGGGCTGCTGGGCTGCCCAGAATTCCTCTTTGGAAATGGGAGACCAGAATTCACTGGAGTGTCCTGTCCAGAGGAAGGTGTCATATTGTGACTTTGACGCTGCTTTTCCCTGAAGGGACTTGGCGGTTTTATTGATAAAGGAGTGTTACATAAGTACCCCATCAGGCATGTCCTAGGTTGTTAATAATTGATGATCTGGGTAGTACAGAAATGCTGGTGGTGTTAAAGCGCTCCCACATGGATCTGCAATCTCTGCAGGCCCCCTGCTTGGCTTTTAGTTTAATTGTAGTACAGACTTTTTGCTTTTTTTCCATTTGGTTTTGGTTTATTGTTTACTTGGTGATCCTGCTGCAGGTGCCTGTCGTGGCTTCCCATTTGGTCAGGGCCATCTGGGTACTCAGCCTGGTGCAGACAGGATGGAGGTTCCCTCTGCAGGGCCAGGTGTTACCTGTGGGAGTGTCACCCCACGTCAGGCAATCCCTTGAGTGGCAGCAGCACTAGCCCAGGGAGAAGCCTGTTCCTTACACCTTCCACCTTTGGAGGGAAGGTTTCAGTCTGGTGGGAATGGAGGCAGTAGTGCCTCTGCAATTCCAGCACAAGTGCCAGGATGCTTCTCACACAGCACAGAACAGCTACCCTTCAGTTATCCCCCCATCAATAACAGGCTGTGTTTGCATGGATTTAAAACCTGGCTACTTTCATGTGCCACAGCTAGAGAGATTGGAAAAAACATTTACCTCTGTTGACTCACACACAAAAGAAATACTTGCTGGGTATCATCATCATGATCTGGCTGCCTCTTTCTTCTAGGATGGTTTTTCTTTTCTGTGTAAGTTTCTTTATCTCTAGAATTAAGTACCTCAAGACCTTGAGCAGATTTGGGAGTTACACTTACTCCAGACCTACCTATTTATTGCTTTTCGGAGTAATCCAACACGTTTACTCTGTTGAGGGCAATGAAACCCATTACCTGCATTAAAACCCGAAGCAGCAAAGTAACTTTCTAGTTATGTTGTGAAATATAATGCCATTGTTGGCTTTTATTAACGTCTCGAGGTGGATTACATGGTGGTTAGAAGCCTGTTCTGCTGGGCAAAAGACTGTCTGTAATTTCAAGTGGTTGATCCTGATCAGGCAGTTTGAGCGGCTGCAGCAACAATCCCTTGGAGCTCTAAATCACATTTGTCACAAGATCTGCCTGCGAGTATTGGCTGCTCCAAGACTTACTCTGACTTCTCAACATTCCATCCCTTCGGCTGGATCACAGCAGTGAGGGACTTGCCAATCTTCCCTGTTCTTTGTGCCTAATTCTGAAAGACTGGCAAGCTCTGTTTTCTGAAGAGGGCCCAGCTTTACTAAGCTGCTTGTCTGTCAGGGATTAATTTAACCTCTAATTACTACATTTTCTTCACAGTTTGCTGCACATGAGCGTGTTATAACAAAAGCACAAAGAAGTATGTCATTTTATTTAGCCACTACTCTGAAATTAATTTAGGGGGTACAGAGTCAGATCTGACACACTTGGTGTTAAAATAATTGTGCTGGCATTAGAATTAAAGTACATAATCTTGTTGTTTCTAATGATACAACAGTACTAGTGTAAATAGTGTTGTTAACTCGTTAGTTATAGCCACAGTAATAGAAGTGATATCTACTTACAGAGAAACACTCAAGCATCTCAGCAAAAGTTTCCCCTAAATAATTCATGGTTTCCTCAAAATAATGGCATGGTTTCTACTTGGTTCCCATCTGACATTTTGGTTTAGGATTACATATTTAAGTGTAGTTGGTTGCTTTTTTCTGAAAAGGTCTGCCAAATTGCAATAAACAAACATTTATGATGGCTTGGGCTTCTTGCAGCCTGGATAATGACTTGATTTATGATTTTTTTTTAACATGCAGCATCATGGGAACAGTACAAAAGGCCGTAAAGGCCGTATGTCCTCTTGTCCCTGCTCACAGTGACATCAGCAGTGCCACAGTTCTCATTGAGAGCAGCCTGCTGGCCTGATGGAAGAGAGTGAGTCTGCTCCTGTTATAAAGCATGGGGTGACTTTCTTCTTTTCCAGTTCTGCAATATTTACAACAAAGGTGTCAGTTGGGTTTTTTTCTTTTGGAAAGGTTAGGCTTGTGAAGTGCAGGCTATCTCCAGTTTAGGTAAATGTAGCTAAAATGTAGCTAAAAGTTGTTTGTGTTACATGAGAAATGTGCAGTAGTGGTCTTGTCATGCAGCACCGTACTCTTCAACTCAGAGCCAGGCTTGCTAAAATGACTTTGAAAATGTAAGGTTGGACTTGAAAAATCATTGGTTATGTACTGATAGTTTATTTCTAAAAGAAACAGAAGATTGGTTGTATATTTTTGTGTCATGCATTTGAGATACAAAGCATGGGCCCAACTCAGTAATTCTCCTTCAGTAAAAACTGTAAGTGCATTTGATGGGAAAGTTCCCCTAAAGATTCCCCAAGGTCAGGTAGGACACAGTTACAGAATCACATCTTGTATTTCCTTTCTCAAAAGGAGAATTAATGTGGCATCGTTATCCAGGCTAGTGACAACAGTGACACAGGATTGCCAAAAAGACTAATGGGAGGAGAGTGATGATTGATTCTCTTTACAGGAGTAGATCAGATTATTTCTCTGAATTCTTTCCTCAGTTCTCTCAATTCCCAAACTGTAACCAGTTGCTGTAATTATTTACTCTAATTACTTCCAATCTACAAGTAAATCGAACATGAATTAAGATCGACTGATGTGAGGGACAGGGTGGTTCAGTGAGCTGACAGTTAGGTTTGGAGATGCTCTCGCTGGTCAGAAGTTCCACGGGATGGTTTGATAGCTCTGTGGAGCAAGTGGGACTTTTTGTGGATATGAGTTTTGATATAACAAACCAAGGCCGAGTAATGCTTATTCTAATTGCAAAGTTGTCAACATTTTTTTTTCAAAGGGCCTGAGTATCTGTATGCCTGTATTGCTGGAGGCAATTTTTGGAGTAAATAGTTCCTAGGTTCTTACTTGTCCATTGTAAAATGGGAATGATGGCGCTTTACCTTCACACTAAGTATCCTTAACTAGTTAAATAGTTCATAAGTCATCAGTGCTTGTTACCAGCTGAGGTCTGTAGGGTCCTGTCAAATAGCTGGAAATCATATTCAAAATAAAGGCAGCTATATCCTACTGGAAGCCCCCCTCACTTCATCTGTAATGCCAACTCAGGTAGATTTTTTTATTTTTCCCCCCTGATCGGACATTATAGTATCTTTCTTTTTGCTGAAACTTCAGAATTTCAGTAGGGTAAAGAAAATATTTAAAGACAAAAATCGCATCTACCCTCAGGCATGGGTCTTCCTAGGTTTAAGTTTTCAGGAAAGGTAAAATAGTCAATATTTTACAAAGACATTTGTAACAGTTCCAGACACACCAGTAGCTTTGTCTCCATGCATTAGTATGTAACATTTACTATGTAAACATTTGCATTAGTTTAAGAATAATTATGTATCACTCATTTCATGTGGTTATCGGGATGGATGCTGAGTATACTTTCACTTTGCTTTGACTAGTTACTTAAAATCTTACTAGGATTTTCACAAGTCCAGGTTTATATAAGGAAAAAATTTCTGAAGGGATCTGATACTTGAGTAACCCAGTAGATATTGCCGATGGTCAGGTGCTTTTAAGGACTTCACTTTTTCTGATACCTTAACTTACTTATTTTCTTAATTAATTGTGTTGATTTAAATAAATTCACACAGAGAAAAACTCAAGTTTATACAATCTTCTAGTCAGAAATACAGGCAAAAGGTTTTGATCTCTGACTGTCAAATGGTGACTCATTTGAAAGGAATTTTTGTTCCTCCCTTTTTAAAGGGTTACTCACTACCAAGCAGTAAATATCTAGTTTTGATGCTACTGCATTGAAATGCCTGACACTGTTGGTGTATTAAGTCCAAACCCTGTAAGACTGTTTGGTCACAGGCTTCATGATGTTTTTTGTTGTTGTTGTTTGTTTTTCTCAATTAAAGAAACCCATTGGGGGATTTTCTTCAAGCTTTACCTTGTCAATTTGAGTACAGACTTTGTTTGGAATTTAATAACAGAGGACCCCATCCATACTTTAAGCAGTGGGTCATTCAAATTATTTTTAAAAACACATGACCAAGCAAGCACTAATTTCTTTCTAATTTTGCATTGGATAACATTAGACAAGGACATTGGAATTCGTCTAAATAAAAAAAAAAATTCTTTGTCCTCCACATCAAGGGTTGTGTGCTAAGCATTTTCTAATACTGCATTGCATAAAGCTGAAAATAAACTGTACTGAAGAGAGACAGACAAAATCCAGCCCAAGGCATACCCTTTTGCTCCATTTCCATATTAATCTTGACTCTCTGAGCCATCTCTCTTGTCTTCCTGTTCTTACCTATTCTACACATTTACTGGAAGGGCACAAAGGCATGTTTGAATCTTCCATCTCATCTCCTCTTCTTAGGTATGAATTGGTTGGTTTGAATTTACATAGCGTTGGAAAGATGTTTTCTTGGTTGCAGCAACACTTGTGTTTGACTTGAAGCAGAATGAGAGTGCATTTGGGCTTTTCAGTACTTATGAGACATGAATCTTGGTCCTTGATCCCAGAAGGTAGATCACACTTAATTTCAAGTGAAAGTCCTGCATCTTCAAATAACTTCCCATGTCAGTTAAAGTTCAATATTGTTGAATTCCAGAGATGTAGATGAGTCAAATCTGAAGTTTAGGGCAAGTGCGAAGGATGTAAGAGAAAATGTAGATGTTTCTTCTGACACTGCTCTCCCCTCCCCTTCAGGGCTCCCACAGTCTGTCAGCTGTAACAGAGTGATTTGATTACTTTGTAGTGTTAAGCTAAAAGAATAAATCTGAGAGCCTTGGGAATGGGGAGCCAATCCAACAATCAAAACCAAACAACTTAATAAACGTGAAGTGATTCTGCTTGGTGCTGCTGTAGAAATGCTACTTGCAGAAACGCTTGGGGCAGCCGTGGTGATGGCCCAGTCAATTAGTGTAAGTACATCCCCTGTACACACCACCATTGACTGCATGCTGGGGGCTGAGCTCCCTGTTTTGAAGGAGAAGTGTGTGTTTTCTGCTGGTAATAAATTATGAAATTGTTGAATGTCTCAGGATGAGCTGTTTATTGCTCACCACTTCGCTTCCCATTCTCTCTACATATCTAGAAAAAGCTTCGACAATCTGAATTGCCCTTTCTTTAAAATAATTTTGGCCTTACACATTATCTACAAATTCCTGTTTTCCCCTTGTCAGTTCTTCTCTCCCCCAGCCCAGCATCCCATAAACTAGCCAGAAATAGAGCATTTCAGTGACTGTCCACAGAGGTGGTTTGAAATCCAAATGATACCCTGGTGCCCACACGCCAGGCTAGGTACATTTCAGAGTCATTTGGAAGATGGTGTACATAGAAATACTATGAGCTACAGCAACAGTGTCAAGTGTTGTTGAATAAGAAAATCTGTACTACTTGTCTGCATGAAACTGACTGTGGCTGTGGGTACTTCTGCAGATAAGACCTGAATTACTTACAAAAAGCCTTATGCCAGTCTGTAGCTTTAATTTTGTCATATCTAAGAATGGCAGTAATGGCAAACTAGACAGGAAATGACCAATTCTGGCTGCCCACAAGACCTCCCTGTGGAGCATCTACGTGTATGTTATTTCAAGGTATTCAGCAGCCAGCTAGTCCTACAAATGTCCATTTGTTAGTATTCATGCCTGGAACAGAAACAGGTATAGCCCTTTGTACAAGAATGGCAGAAGATGTGCCATGCAGTGCTTTGCCATCTGCTCCCCAAACCGTAGCGAAGCACACTGTTAAACTCTGCACGGAGCTTAGGGCTTGATTAACTTAAATTACCATCCTGTGGTACATGTTTGCAATGCCGAGGGGATTAGGTGGCATGTATTTTCAAGAAATACACGTTCATTATTCAGCAGGGTTATGCAATACCATCCAGTGGTCATTTCCTTTTGGAGCATAGCTGTGTGGGTAGTGCAGCCTGTTTGTTTGTGCGTTCACCCTGCTGGATCCCGGCGAGGAGACGCACCGGCACTGCCAGCACCAGCGGAGCTGCTCTGCGGCACTGGCCGGCCCGGCTGCACGGGCTGGTGCTGCTGCAGCCACACATGGAGAGCCAGAGTCCTCAGGGTGGAGAGGTGAAGAGGTCCAAAGTACGAGGAGGCAATGGTAGGGGAGAGAGAGCCGGGACGGGCTGGGATGGGCTGGGACCAAAGTGAGGGCAAAGCCAAGGAGAGAGGAGAACTAAGAAAACTGGGCAGGTATTTGGGAGATGATGGAGGCAGGTCCAGAACTGCCTCAGTAGGGCTGGAATCCCTCACATGCCTGGTCCACAAGGTCCAGCATCTCCTACAGCTTCCAGTCAAGCAGTAAGTGCTTCCTGTGTGGAAACTTGTTCTGTGCTCCTTGGACACTGACTTCCAGGCACTGCTTTTCTTTATTTCTGTTGTCTGTTTAAAGTTTGCAACCCTTGTTATTCCCTTGTATTCCTCCTTTCATGCCTTCATTGTGATTGCTCTGCTTCTGGGGTCTCACCCGGTGTCACCTCTCCAGAGGCAGGCAGAGCTGTGGCAGGGAGCAGCACACACCCTGTGATCACAGGCATGGCTTGGTTGGGTTTGTTTTGTCAGAAGATTTTTCTTTGGGTGAGCGCAGTGCTGGGGCAGCCCAGGTATCACACAGCTGGCTGAAGCACACAGCTGCTGTTCCCTGTGCAGCTGCAGGATGTTCCCCTTGGGTGTGAGCTGGTGCTAACACTGGGGCAAAAGTCAAGGTATGACTGCCCAGCTGTCCTTATTCTGTGAGTTTGCTGGTTCAGGCAGAAACAGTGAGGGCAGCTTTCACCTGGCCAATCTGCAGTTCAGTGCTGGCAGGACAGCTGTGGCTGCATGAGCTGAGTTTGAGCTGCAGAAGTTGCTTAAGACATTAAGCAAATAATCTGGCACTTGACCCACATGGAACAGCAGCATTGCCAGCCTGCCGCAGGCCAGCTTTCCCTGGGCCAGCCTTCCCCAGGACAGCCTCAGGGGCACGTCTGCATGAGACCAGTGCACCTTGCTGTGCACTGCAAAGCTAGCTCAGAAGATCATCTGAGCTGCTAATTAAACATCTTTCCAAATCTCCTTCAACAGCAATTTGGGATCTTAAGGTGGCCTTGGATTCTGTGAAGCAAAGACGGTAATGTTCTCTTTTACAGCTGGTTCTGAAGCATTGTAGCTTCCTCGAAGAAAGGAGATGTAATTCAGTGTTTATAAAGGCAGATAGGAAAGTAAAAGACTCTTTGGTTCTCTCTGAGAGCTTTTTCAAATGTAGAAAGAATGAGTCACTCGACATTTCATTACTGAATAGGAGCTGATTTACAAGTGCTCATGCCCTGAGATGAATGTCGGTGGATGAACTCCAATAGTTTCCTCCATGACCATGCTGTAAATGGGCTTCAGCCAGTTCGATGTAATTCATTCTGTGGCACTGTGCTGTCTTTTGAAATGGAAGCATCATCCTTCTTATGATCTTCTGAATGCTAGAAGGCCGATTAACATGGGAATTCCTGATTAGCTTTAATTCAGCTCTACTACTTCAAGAAAGCATAGTTCCTGAATTGCACAAAGAAAGCCTCTTCAAGCACGGATCCAAATCTGTGTACTGCAGATCCTGTTGGTAGGTGTGGTGACTATGATTAATATTTACTTGATGTCTTTCATCTTCCAAGTACTTTACACAGAGCAAGCATTTCATCTTTGCAAAAGATGTATGCGTTAGGTGAAGTAAGTTTTACTCCCTCAGCTTTATTAATAAAGGCAGGGAAACAGAAGCAAAGAGATTAAAGTAGTTTGGTCATGGTTACAAAGAAGGCCAGCACTGAAACTGTGTAATTTCAGGTTTCTATTTCTGTGTTCAGACTAATGTCTCTCCTTGGTACGAAGAAGCAGCAGAACAAACTTTGGAGTAGGAACATCATAAGAACTCAGTGAGGCATCACTTAGGCTGGTGCCCTGCCAGCCTGTTCCTCCCTCCTCCCTTACAGAGGGCATTCCCATAGGTTGCCACTTGAGTTGCAAAGCATTCGTGGATCTTCCCTTAGGCTGATATAATGGCCCAGTTTAGTCATTGGTCTGGTTGGACCACTGAGAAATAAGTGTGTGTTGAGATTTCTGGAATAAAAGAGTCTCTGCTGAGGTGAGTATGATGAGATGCATATACAATTTTACTCAATTCAATGACTTACTGCACTAGAAAGTGATTAAATTACATTGTTGAATTTTAAGCATCCAAGTGGTCTCATTAATCTGGAAAAATTATTTGTTTTGCCTTTGGTTTGGATAGGGCTACTCACAGAGCCCTATTTAAGTATACACTGAAGTTTATTGCCAAATCAGGGCCCTGGTTTGCAGCAAAGGCCAGGTCACCCTGAACTGCAGACTGGCAGGGAACCTGTTGAGGGCCCAAAGGTAGTTTTTGGCTTAAAGAGCTTCCTCTCAAGATGAGTCAGTGGACGAAGCTTAACATCTGAGAAAGTTCTTGTCAGAGAAGGCATCTGATCTTTTGAAAGAGAAGCCTCCTTTGTAGATGCATATGAGTTGTGTGCATGCTCAATCTGGTTGTGCAGCTGGTTGACTGTAATGGAAACCCTCACCTGGGAGGTGCCCCTGTGAGCCTCCCTCCTTCTGTGTGGGGAAAAGCAATTGCCTTTTAGTTCCTCCAATCCTACCTTAAAGAAGAAAGAGAAGATGCCCTTGCCTGAAACTGAAATCCACTCAGAGATGGTGGCTATAGAAAGCCACTTCATTTTGTCTAGATTTGACTGTAAATTGAGCCTCCTGTTTCACGTGGAGTAACGATTTTAATGCTGCAGTGAGGAGTCACTGGGTGAGCGAAGGGAGGCAGGAAAGCAAAGCAGTGCAGCCCTGCTCCCCTTGTAAGGCCGTGGTTCAAAATGCTTAATTAGTTGTTTCAAACCGGTGGCTCTTCTCCTTTGAGGCAGGAATGATGTATCAGCAAAAGCTGACCAAATTGATGTAGCAAATCAATTCTATGGTAATCCGTTTATTTAAACTTTGGTACTTAAATTTATAAGCTCTTCTCAAGTGTGCCTGCACTGCCATTCATTAGCCCATATTCTTTTATGCTCCTGCTCAGAGGTTTGTGCTGCAGATAGCAAAATGGCCAGGACATGCCACTTGAAACTGCCTCCAAATGTAATTCAAGCAGGTCTGCAATAATAGTGCTAAAAGAAGAGCTATTTAGCAGCATTATTAATGGGCAAAGAGTTCAGGCAGGATTATGAAAAAGTAAATTTTTATTAAGAGTGGAGGAGCTAGAAGAATGGACTGATTGCCCTGAGTCCTCTGGGCCCTCAAGCAATCAATTTCCCTTTCTAGTATTCAGTTACTTGCTAATTGTATTGATTTTTATCAAATATGTGTACAAATCAATTTTATATTTTAGTGCTATTAAAAGCTTCCTTCCTTCCTTGCAGGCAATGCTGCTCTGATCATTCTCATTGTCTTCCTTTATTTTAATGCTTTTATCCTAATGCATATTTTCGTTAGGGCATGCATGTTTTTCTTTAGGACATTGAACTAGATTAGGATTTAGCCTTGATGCTTGGGGGTGGAGTAAATAGGCGTCACTCAGTCCAAACCTCTGTGAAGTCAGTGGAACTGTCTGCTTAAGGAAAAATTGCAGGAAAGGGATGTGTGGTGTCATAAAATGGGTGGGTGCAAGTGACCACACAGTGTGACCCTCTGAAGAACAGGAAGCACGGCTGCTGCAGGATGGGGATTGTGCTGCAGAAAGGTTGTAATGAGAAACAGAGGGGATAAATGCTGAGCATGATGCACTCTGCTGAGTAAAGGGGGAAATGAAGCCAGGGTGAGAAAAATGAAACTCCTGTTTTATTAGGATAACCCCCATTGCTGCTGCGAACCGAGTCACTTAGGCACTTCAAGTAATGTGGATGCTGGAGACATCTCTGGGCAGAGTGAATGTATTGAGCTCTGAACAAAATAAAACAACATTCTCCATTTGTGTTTGTTTATGCCCATGGCGATTCAAATTGTTCCTGTCAAAGGTACCTATTTTCTGAGACAGCACACACTTGTGCTCTCCTTTCAATGTGAGCCACACAGTTTGGGGCTGGGGAGAATCTCTCTGGCCGTGTGTGAGCCTGAGAAATGGACTCTAATAATTTAAATGTTTGGTGTATGTACAGCACTGCCAGAGATGGTGGGGAGACTGAACTTTTAATGGTGTAGCAGTACAAGAACTAGGGGAGTTAGAACTCTGCTTTTACACTTGCCTCTGACTTCATATTAAAACTGGAGAGTTTATGGTGGTGTGTTTTCTGACTTACGCCCAGGCGCTTAAACAAAATACTTTTATACTTTTCCTCAGGAAGGAAGAGTTGCATTAGCAAGTATTTGGGCATATACACATGTGGTAAAAATACACCTTACATTAAATCATCTAAAGCAGTGGTACATAGAGCATTTTATATTTTACATGGATCACTTCAGTCTTTTTGATTATGTTTTCCCTGGTTCCGCTGATGTTTCTTCATCTCACAGCAAACCCATCTGGAAAAAGCAGCAGAAGCCACAGCTTTCTCAGCCTCACCTCCCTGCCAGTTGCTGCTCCCAAAGGCAGAAGTGCTGTGGTATGAGAAGACAGACCCAAGCCCTCCTGCCTCATCCAAGGGCACAAAAGGACTGGGTGCTGGTTCCCCAGGAGCCCCCAGACAGCACCTCAATGGGCAGTGGGCATCCTTTGTGCCCCATTGCACCGTTTTGCTGCTCTCCCCAGCTGCCACAGCGGCTTTTCTTGCCACTTTGGGGTGCTTGATACTTTCAGATCCAGTGTAGGCACTGCAACCCCCATCATCAGTATAATGTTTTAGAACCTGGTTAGGAGAAATCAGTCTCCCTGTCCTTTGATCTCTGTGTGCAGTGAGCTCCCTCCCTGCATTCCCAGCTCGAGTGGGGGGACAGATCCTGCCTGCAGGGACAGCCCCTGCCCCAGGAGCTGGCAGCCCAAAGGGCCAGGGCTCTGTGGGGGCAGAGCTGCTGTGCTGCCCTGGCTCGGCACCACCTGGCCAGCTGGGAGCACGTTTGTGTCATTAGCTTTGTACAGCACCTCTTGTAGGAGAAATCACAGAGTGGATAAGCCGTGTGAGGGGTCATTATAACACAGAGAAGATAAATGTACCGGTTCTGCTGGAGGCTGTCCTCAGGCTGTTTGTTATGTGTCTCTAACACTGTCACTACATCACACACTTCCTCGATCTCTGTATTACCCTACAAGCCTGTCTAATGGGATCCTCTGTTGCTGATTCCAGCTTACCCTGACCTACTTCTTTCTTGTGTCCCAGCAAGCTGTCAGGAGCTATCAGAGCACTGGGAGCTGAAATAAACACTCACTGAGGGGAAAAGCAAGGCTGTCTCTAGTGAATTTAATTAGCTTTGTTTAACTGGCTTGTTTGCTTTGTAAATCACATCATTTTTAGTCAAATTTAAGGGATAAAAAAATCTGTAATTAAAATCAAATTATGCACGACCTTATTAAAAGTCAAGGGTTTTAGAAGTTCTGTACAAAAAGTCATTTAGTTTGTAACACATTTGCAGCGCTTTGAATATTTTAGGGAGAAGAAGGATGAAACTGAGATTCTTTTTGGTTTTGGGATCTTTCTTCAGACTGGAGGGAGATTGGGGCTTTTTGAATCATTATCTTTACCTTTTCCTGAATATGGGTTTAAAAAAAATTGCTTTGGCCTTTTTGTCAACACTGCAAGCTCACTGCATAAAATTTCAGAATCCAAATGAAGATTCTTACTCTTTCTTTCTTCCTGATGGCCTAAGCATCAGTATATTATGCATAGTTTGAATCCTTGCTGTTGTGTGAAGTCATGGTTTAAATCCTGGCTTCCCTTTGCACGTCTGTTGCATTTTGAGTGTTGGAACAGAAGTCATTGTAATTTTGACTCTGCCAGACAAATGAAGCACTGACTCGGCAAGTCATCACTGGGTTGAATTTGAAAGTGCTTAGAGTGTTTTTATCAGACAATACATTTTGTCTTTCAGGTGCTTTACTATATTTCAGTGTGGCACATATTTCTTCTAACAATTGATGTTCTTGCTCTTGTCAGTGTAGGGTCTAATCCTCTTGCTGTTGAAAATGATAAAAGCCCTATGAATGCCTAATATGTCTTATCAAAATCTGGCTCAAGTATAAAATGTCTGACCCCAGCTTCTGATTCTTCTTCAGCAGAAATGTGTTTCTGCCTTGCACCATGCGTGCATATTGATAGAGCCTCCTGAGCACATGGCTTATAGAGATACCCTCATCCTTGTGCTGAGCTGCAGCATGAACAGGAAAGGATTAAAGGACCACTGAAAAATAAATGGTTATTCCTGAACTTGCAGTGTGTAAAAAGGTAAAGTATGGGATAAAACTCCTACCTGAGAGTATGAGAGGAATTAAAAAGTCTGTTTCACAAAGGTGCAGAACTTCTTCGAGTCTTTTGAAGAGAATGTAAGATTGGCTAACCTGTAGTACCACACTGAGAGTTACTCATGGTAGTAATTTCATTGAGGAGTATAATGAGCAGCTGGATTGCTCAATGACTTCGGAGTAACTCACTACCGGTATAACTCACTACTGCGAGATTTCAGGAAAGGGAAAGAGAAATGTTCTTTTCTCAGTGGGAGTTTTGGAGGTCCCTTGGCCTCACTGGAGCCTGTGGTGCTGGAAGCTCTCTGCTGTGCCAGGAGTGGAAGTTGTATGGAAGTCTTACAAAAAGATACACAGAGGGAGACTTCAGTGGCTTGACAAAATTGAATTGAAACAAGAATAGCCAGGCAAGGGGGGTAACCGAGCACCAAGTGGTTGAAGTCAAGTGACCAAGTTTGTGGTCTTTCAGCAGTAGGGAATGAGGCAAGGAAAGCTGAGACATCCCAGTTCAATTTCAATAACTTCAATGACTCCAGTGAACACAGAGCAGAAAATTTGAGGTATTATAACTTCAGAAACTTTGCTCACATTCTGCGGCTTTACCGGATCCTGTATATATCCCTTGTGGATTGAGGTCTTAAGTATTTTTGGCATCTGTAGCTGAGCTGTGTAGAGTGGGAGGAATACAAGTACTGCTCCTGGGTCATTGCTCCAGAGAAAGTGGCTGAGGTGCATATTATGGAGCTTTTATCACAGGCGTGGAAGCAGACATGTTTTATAATCTGATCCAGTATGAATAGCAAGAAAAAATGTATAGTCTTGATACCCTATTGAGAGGTGAGTGGTGGAGCAGGGAGGTACAAGAGAGCTAAAGCTGAATGCTCATTTGGACCCATTAGCTGCTGAGTGCTGCTCACTGCAGCTGAGAACCGGATGTGAGGACAAGGAGACCTCAGCACTGTGGGAAAGTGGGAATTTAGTGTGTTTAACAACAAACATGTGATTAATAGCTGTGTGCCTGTCATCTCTGCGATAGCACCGCCATCCCTCCATTCATCTCCACGGCTGAGGGAGGAGGGGAGCAGGAGAGGAACTCCATGCCCTGCCTAGGGGTAGGGGGGACGTGTGCTCTTGATGGAAATCAGGAGCTGAGAAAGGGACCTGTCCCAGCACCTCCCTCTGCACTTAGAAAACTGCCCGCCAGGTTTTGGGCACCACTGTAATCTGAATAATAAACATTTAATTCCAAGCTCCTCATATTTGGCTGTGGTTCTGTTCAACGATGCTTTGCTTAGAGGACACAGAAAGGGACAAATGTTCATAAGACTTCAGTCGTTTAACTTAAATCAACCTCCTCCTACCCACTATTGACAGATCAAGAGAACCAATGAGGCATGTTTAATTACACATGCACCCAGTTTACAATTAGTCTGCAGGCTGATTGTTTTTTCCTTTTTTTTTTTATCTCCTGAAACCACAAGGAAAAATTTGGTCCTGCAAGAGGTCTTACTGGATGTAATACGAGCAGGGCTGCTGTGGGGTTTTTTTTTCCTTTTTAAATGTAAGTGGAATATCTTCTAGGTCAAATGATTTAATCGGATGCTCTAATGTGACATGGTTTAGCGATCCTTCTGCTCCCCTTCTGCTTGTAATAAGTGACAAAAGTATGGCTTCTTGCTTGATAAATGGGTTAACAGTATTCACAAGGCAGGTAATAGAAATCCATATTAATAGGTGGAAATTGGCTCTTGATGCAAGCCAGGAGAATCTAATGAAAGTATTATTGTTTTAGCTTCCAGCTCCTTTGGAAGCTGAAAGGTAAATGCCTTATGTTCTTATTACCTATTTATCACATCATATAGCTGAGTGGATATTTATTAAATTACATTCATGTTTAATGCCTGTTTGTATACTTTTCACTCAATGTGTTCTCAAAGGAAATTCTCTGGAAGTGTTTCAGAAATGCACAACTATTTTCCCATTCTCTTTTTATAAAGTAAACCCATTGTTGTCAACTGTCAATATACAATTGGCTTGGAAATTAAATTGTTTCCTGCTAAGCTGTAAGAACCAGCTAATCCTGCTCTATTTAATTTAGGAAATAAATATTTAAAAATCTGAAAAACACACGGTATTTTTGGGTAATGTTGATTCTATTCTAGTCTTTGAAAATACCCAAGATCCCAAGAGTTGGGCTTACCTATTTTCAGCTTTAATTTAGCATTAAATTGCTTCATCAGGGATTTTATATATGACCCTCTGTATGTTTGTGATTCTTTTGAGAATATTTAAAATAGTACTGAATACCATCAAAGATAAGAAATTAGAAGCCTGTTTATTAGTATACCTACTTATCATGCTTCTCCAGTTTTACATTCTTATTTTCTTCTTAAGCAGCACTTCAATTCATCCAGATTAAAAGGAAAAAAATGGAAGAAAACTAAAAGAACAAAAAACTAAAGCAAAAAACCCTGCTCGGGTATATCCATATAGCTTTGACCTGGAGAGTGCTGGGGTCTCGAGGGCTTTCTGTACATCCTGAGAGGCAAAAAAAAAAGGAAGGTGGGCTTGAATTTTCTTCCACAATGTTATTTCCAGTTCATCCCTATTGTCAGAGCACTGTGACTATGCAGCACTGTGGGGTGATGCAGCCACAGTGAGTCAGGTGAGGACCAGGGCTGACAGCCAAGGGCTCCTGGTTTTCTGTGTACCTTGTCCAGCAGAATCACACCACTTCCTTCCTGACCCAGCATTCTGCACTCACAGACCACGCAAGAGAGATGCCCAGCTGGAAATCTGTGCCAGTTTATTTAAGCAATCCCGAACAGGAGGTTTGACTCCCACTCTTACACTGAGAAATAGCTGTAATGTGTAGAAATCTGAAGAGTGTATTCTTTCCCTTCACTAAGTTATTTGCAGATGCCTCAGAAATACCTGGGGCTTGGTAGGCTGCAGGCAGCTCCTGTGTTCTCAGAGAGCTTCAGCAGCTCTCACAGACACCCTGGCCAGGCATGAAACAGCCCAGGTGAAATGCAGGGGCTCCTACCCATGAAATCCTGCTGGGGCATCAGGACCTGAGCTTAGATATTACAAGAATGGCAAGGGTT